>MU261973.1:10000-32500 GCA_020310875.1 Ceratopteris richardii
CTACGGAAACACGCAAAATAGCACACGAAAGAAGAAGAAGCTTGGAGCACAACACACAATATTGAATGTATTACCAAGTGAATGTACAAAGATAAGTGACATGTTAGGGTTATAGATGAATATACAAGCTGAGGAAAAAAACCTCCTAAAAAGGGAAAAACGTGCCCTGGCAGTCCTAGTGTGTTCACATGCATCAGTACCGAAATATATCAATAGCACCATGAATCATTTGTGGTCACTTGAGGGTTGGGTATTGAGTATATCTAGCATTGTGCTTGGTAGATAGAAAAATATAGTGCGGTTTATCTCTGATGGACAAGTCAAGGATCATGAACATGTGGATATTGCATAGTCTTTCAATTTTATATTTTTATAGCTTTTGTAAAATGCACCACTATGCTTTTTTCCTTTTATTGTAAAACATATTTCTCTATTTTACCTATAATAAACATTCTTCCACTTTTTGTTTTGTAAAAAAACAATTTGTTTTTTAGTTTTCTTGTAAAAAGCCATTCTCTAACGATAGAAAATTGCCTATAAAAACACACACTTCGGAACTTGTCTAAAAAAGTACATGGAGGAAAATATTACCTAGTATTGTAACAATCATGTAACAATCATTTACCTCAAGAGGTGAAAGGCCCAGCCAACCCAGCTAACGTGTGCGAATAAACTCAGAAAAAAAAAAATTCAATTAGGAGCATGTTATCATTTATAAAATTATTGAAATTATTGAATTTTACTTTATTTTAACTTCCACATAATAGTGACGTGTTACATATCTAAAATGTGAAATTTGCAGCAATATCCTTGATAAATTGAGGAATTTCATGTGGCTTACGTTTTGTTCTGCATATCGAAAATCATGAAAGCATTAGCATTGCGTAGCCACTCAATTTTGTATAACTTTTTACTTTTGTATATAGAATACTCCACTTTCCTTCTTTGCTTTTCTTGTAAAAGGCGTTTTTTTGTTTTCCTTATGAAAAGCACTTTTTCGCTTTTTTCATTTTTAAAATCTTGTCTTTCTTAGTAGGCGTTTTGCTTTCCTTGTAAAAAATTATTTTGGGAGTAATGAAAAGTATCTTTAAATACATTCATATTCGGACTTGTGCGATGACATGCATAGAGAGAGAGAGATTTTTCAAATAAATGGAAGTTCCGCCTTACCCTATTCTCCCGGACTTGTATTAAATAAAGGAAAAGAAAACTACAAGTGAAGGGGACTAGTGCCTACGAGAACCCCCAAAATCTACCTCACCTCTGCACCTTGTACTATGTACGATATTTATTCCTATCTCTATGTTAAGTTGCTTTTTTTGTTTGTATTTGTGTTGTTTGCATGTTGTGCATAAACTTGTTCCTATCCAACATCTCCACATCTGCCTATGAAAGCAATCCTTCGATAACCAAAAGTGAAAAATTACTTTTTACAAGAAAATAAAAAAAGTGGATGATTCGTATTTATAAAAATTGCAAAATATATATCTAATTGAGTGACTATGCAATGTTCATGACTTCATTATGATCTTTACCTTCTAATCAAAGTATAAACCACATCAAATTCCTCCATTTAACATAATTATGCAATCAGAGCCACATGTTTACACATGTAACAAGTCACAATTATGAGAAAAATAAAATCCAATAATCCCAATAATTCCATAATTGATAACAATTGCATTCAATATTTACTTGTAGGTATAAAAACTACCATAACTTGATGCCACTTAACCAAACCTATTCATCTTTCATATCATTTTGAAGCTCTTGATGAACTCTACTGGAATACATAAACGCAATCAATAATTTATAGCAATTTTTTATTAAAATGAGTTATAGCGGACACACAAACAAGATTCAGAGAAAAAGGCTTTAACAAGCTTATATGTATGTATAAAATAGTTGGGCCTTAAAATGAGCTCATCATAGAAGGGCTTCGATCACCTAAGCAATGAATGTGAACAAAAAATGGTGAATTGTGCTCTTCACAATAGGGTTTTGCCTATACAAAGTTGATCACTGTTGTGCTGGCATATACAGATTCATTTCTATGTATGAATGAGCTGATAGCCAGAGGCAAAGAGGGATGAGTTTTAAGTAGCACACATTGTTAGAGAGTTGTTGGAGGGGGGAAGAGGGGATGGATTTGAGCTCTTAACTGCTCTTAACGACAGCAACATGCGGTGCACTGATGGTAGGGTGTAGCGATGACGGCACACCGATGGTAGGGCATAGCGACGATGGCACTTCGAGGGCAAGGGAGAAGAAGGGGGGGAAAGGGAGGGGAGAGGGAGGGTAGCACCCGTGGAGAGGGTGGGAGGGGAGGGAAAAAAGTATACGCGATGTCAAGAAGACTCACCCAAGATGGGCCCGAGACATTGATGGTGTTGTCAGCACTGGTGTGACAGTTTGCCTGTCCAAAGGCTTCCTCTAGGCTCATGCTCTGAAACCCCTAGGAATATACACATGTTAGCGAAAGAAATTAGCGAACATGTAAGAAGGAGAGCATGTCGAGGAGGGTTTGAGAAAATTTTCATGCAATGAGGATGTTGTAAAGAATTTGATGATATTGGATCTATAATTGATATGTACATATCCATTTTTTTTATCAATTTTTGAAGAGAAGATCATATTTATGTAAAATGTAAAAGGTGGTACAAGAGGGAGCCCCATAAAAACCCACCCTCCTCACTTGTAACATATATTTTCGGAATTTTGACATTTGATTATGAGAATAGGGAGCTTCTTCTTGCAAAATTCGTGTTTTCGCTTCCATTGAACTATTCGTTGAGTTCAGAAATCGATTCCGGACAGATTCCCCAAGAAAAAGTGAAAATTATAAACTTTTTTCATTGATTTGGATTTTGAACATTTTTACTAAATAGGAAGAAAAAAATGATTAATCAGGAGTCTACTTTGTGGGGTTTTTTAGCTACTTTGTGGGGTTTTTTAGTTCTTTTGGGGTGGGGCGAGGGTTCAATCTTTATTGATTTCACTAACTAGACATGTCTTCATCTTTGTGGTGAGATGAAATGATGCTTCTTAAGAGACATCTCTCATTCGCTTTCGAGCAGGGGTCATACATGTATAAGTTGTGGCAATGCTTCATCGATGCAAACCACTCTCCTTGTCTAACCTTAGGGCCATCTTTTCCAATTCCTATTCTTAGTAGGCCTTTGAGTTTTGTACATTCCTAGTACATGTTAGCTCATGTGGGATCGGAGGTCTTGTGGGTATTATTCCTTCAATGCATAATCACACTTTCAATTAATTGAAGTCTAGCGAAATGTGGATCATAAAATCAAGCTCCCTTTTACCTTTTTTTTTTGAGGCCCAAGTCATTACCAAAGAAATTGAATTTCAATTTTTGAATCAAGCTTCCTAGAAGAAGCAATTGATGGGCATGTAGGCAATCAGCATTGCTCAATGCTCATGCTATGATTAGATAGAGATGTGAGACTTAATTTTCATGAATGAGGGACATCACTAGATATGATGGACCTTGACTCCTAACCATCGATGAGTGATCACAAAGTAAAGAGTTCTAGCTTGTGAGTAGCCCCTAGTTAATGAGCATACATAGTGTACTAAATTGATAGGTACGAAATGGTTGAAACACATCCTTGACTGATAGTAGATGGTTGAAATACACCCTAAGAGGGAGGATTAGGAAGTAATCCTCAACCATGGCTTTTGGGGCAAGTGGTTAGCCCATCACACTCCTAGTTGAGAGCTTGTAGGTTCAAATCTCATGTAGTTCATAACACATAGCTTCTCAATAGCACCTACTTCATGAGCACACATATAAAAAGATTTCAAAAAATCACCTTGAGATAGAAATCCAAGTTTGGGACTTCCCCTCATGGCTTCATCATTCAACATGCTCCAACATAGTTATTGATATACCATTCTCAATTGCTCTTCTAAGTTTTGATATCATCTACTCTACCTAAAGCATATATATAACAAGATTTAAAAAAAACGTTTTGATACCAAAATCCAAGTTTTCGAATCTTCCTCATGGCTTAATCATGGATCATGCTTTAACACGATTATTCATATACCCCCACCTTGATACCAGAATCCAAGTTTTGGACTCCTCCTCATGGCTTGATCATGGATAATGTTCATATATCATTGGCAATCACTCATCTAAGCTTTGAAGTCATCTACTATAACTTGAGCATACATACAACACCAAAACTCATGCATAGGGCCTTAGCATACATACTATGAGCGTGATAGTAAAAAAAAACCTTTGAGCCGAGATCCAAGTTTGAGACTTCCCCTTATGGCTTCATCATTGAGCATACACATTCATCTAAGTCTTTTATGTCATCTACTCAGCTTGATCATGCATGTATACAATGTGCGATCAATCATCTAGGCTTTGATGTCATCTACTCTAGTTTACCCTTGAAAATCACTTATCTAAGTTTTCATGTCATCTACTCTATCCCAAACATACATATAAAAGGATCTCATAAGATCACCTTGAGGCCAGAATTCAAGTTTGGGACTTCCCCTTATGGATTCATCATTGAACATGCTTCAACATAGTTACTGATATAGCATCGACTAGTAGGACCCAAACCATTTCAATTAGCACACATCTACTAAGCATATTTTCTTTTCAATTTAGGGGTGTTGACCCAATCAAAGTGGTGACTTGGGAAAGTGGTGCACAAGTGGTGCACAAGTGGCAAGGACATGGATGTACAAGTAGCACACAAATAGTTTGTTCACAATGGCCTTGCATGAAAAGTTAAATGCACATTGCAAAAAGGTGCTTTTGGAGGGTTTTTAAGGCTTTTAACGTGTTGTGGAAGGTGCAACTAAACCCTCCCTTATGCACATATTTTGGAGAAAATAAGGTCAAAAGTGGAATAGATAAAAAGTCAAGAGAGTACATAAGAGTTTATGTGTGGCCCCCAGTTAAATTCTTGTTTTTCATAAAGTCACTACAAGACAAAATAGGAAGTCGTTGTTCTTTCCATAAAGTGTGTTTGGAGGTCTGAACGAGCTCAAATAAAAAATTCAATGCCACACAACAAAGCTAATTTGAACTCCTAATCAGCCTGAATATGCTTACCAATTTCATGTGATTCTAAGACTATGACCGGAGGGGTGTCCATGATGCCCTAGATCAAGTGGAAATTTGATTTGATACCAATTTTTGGAGTTTGAGATATGCAGAAGCACGCAAATAACACAAGGAAGAAGAAGAAGAAGCTTGGAGCACAACACAAAATATTGAATGTATTACCAAGTGAATGTACAAAGATAAGTGAACTATTAGGGTTATAGAAGAATATAGAAGACATGGAAAAAAACCTCCTAAAGAGGAAAAAAAGTGCCCCAATGGTCCTAGTGTGTTCACGCACATCACTACCAAAATATATCAAGAACACCACGGATCATCTGTGGTCACTTGAGGGTGGAGTATTGAGTATATCTAGCACTCCTTGGAGGGGGCTTTGAGCCTCTTCTAGTGGGTTCAATTCCTATCCCTTTTGTCTTCTCTCATAGAATCTCTTTGCACGATGGGGGAACCCCCAAGGCTCAAGGAAGATGATGACTCACTCACAAATCCAAAGGCAAATCATTCCTAAAAATTCATGCGTAATTCATCCAAGGAACTTCCAAAATAAGCTATGAATATCAAATGTAAGAGCTATAATGTCTCAAAGCTTGAAAATGAAAGACTCGTGAATGATGTGTGTGCCACTCTCCTCCTATCCAATATATCCTCTTGCATCCAAATTAGTAATGATCTGGAATGGCATAGTGTTGCCATGTGGCCATCATGCAACACTCATTTGCATTACCATTGAATACCTTAGGATATCCCCCAAGCTTGTGACCTTGGCTATGGCTGGCCCTGGTTCCACGCACACATGGAGTGGTTTATGTAAACCAATGTCTGACAATGAATGATTTAACATTAAAATTATTTGCATTCCATTGTTATAGTGGTGTGTCCTCGAAAAGCAGCGTTCTAGGGTCATAGTGGCATTATGTCCCTCGAAACCTTTTGTCTGAAGTAGAGGATGCCCAAGCATTAGATAAGTGTGTCTAGAGAGATGAAGTTGAGCAAACATATTACCTTGGGTGAGGACAATGTAAGGTAATCCTTAAGAATAACTCCAAGGGTAAAGAAAAAAGTCCTTGCTCAACGTGTCTACATCATGCCATGAATGCCTAATATGCTCATATGAGAGGAATTGCTTTCAAATAGTTATGTTTGAATTGAAATTATTGAAATGTTGGTAGAGGCCTACACTAGTGGAGGTGGGTGCTATAAAAATGCCTTAACCACTAATCCAAGCATGTTTTTCATTTTAGACGTGCTTCAAGTGCAAGACGAACATGAAGGAGAGGTTGTGAGTTCAAATCTCCTATAGTTCATAACATATAGCTTCTCAATAGCACTTACTTCATGAGCATACATATAAAAAGATTTCAAAACATCACCTTGAGATAGAAATCCAAGTTTGGGACTTCCCCTCATGGCTTCATCATTCAACATGCTCCTTATTAATATACCATTCTCGATTGCTCTTCTAAGTTTTGATATCATCCACTCTAACTTAAGCATATATATAACAAGATTTCAAAAAGAAAAACCTTTTGATACCCAAATCCAAGTTTTTGACTCTTCCTCATGGCTTGATCATGGATCATGTTTTAACACGATTATTCATATACCCCCACCTTGATATCAAAATCCAAGTTTTGGAGTCCTCCTCATGGCTTGATCTTGGATAATGTTCTAACACGATTATCCATATATCATTGGCAATCACTCATCTAAGCTTTGAAGTCATCTACTATAACTTGGGCATACATACAGCTCCAAAAGTCATACATAGGGCTTGAGCATGCATACTATGAGAGTGATAGTAGAAAAAACACCTTGGGGCCAAAATACAAGTTTGAGACTTCCTCTTATGGCTTCATCATTGAACATGCTCCGGAAGAATTACTGATATACCATTGGAAATCATTCATCTAAGTTTTTATGTCATCTACTAAGCTTCGGCATACATGTATACACTTTGCGACCAATCATCTAGGCTTTGGTGTCATCTACTCTAGTTTAACCTTGAAAATCACTTATCTAAGCTTTCATGTCATCTAGTCTAGCCTAAACATACATATAAAAGGATCCCATAAGATTCCCTTGAGGCCAAAATTCAAGTTTGGGACTTTTCCTTATGGATTCATCATTGAACATGCCACAACATAGTTATTGATATACCATCAACAATCACGCATCTAAGCTTGTTACATGACTACTAACATGTAAGCTAGACTCATAAGTTTTCAGCATCCACGTATTCTTTTCAATCGCCAATTACAGCTGAGTGATAAGCCATTGACTTCAAATATTATAGTTGGTATAGTGCCATATCTTGCTTGTGTACATGCAACCATGAGTGTGAGTCATGGTTAGTAGCAGTTAAGGACAGAAATTGTTATCATTTCTGGACTAGTTAGATTTAACATAGTCTATTTGTCTTACAATAATGACTTGTTACATGTGTAAACATATGAAAGTAGCCACTTGGTAGATAGAGGAATTCATTGTTTAGAAATTTAAGGATCATGTGTAAACATATGAAACTAGTCACTTGGTGGATAGAGGAATTCATTGTGTAGAAGTTTAAGGATCATGAAGCAATGGACATTGCTCAATCATTTAACATTATATCTATTTTATATTTTATGTAAAAAAAATCTTATGTTTCAAGGGTTTATTATTTATTGAAGAATTTATGGGTCATTTATTTTTGAAATGGATATGCACACACGTCTCTCTATAAATCGGCATATGAACCGCTTTTTATGGTGATTTTTTTAAAAAGAAACAAATTACATATTAATTGTAAAAAATTATTTTTGGACATGAAAATTCCCTTGAAATACATGCATTTCAAAAAAATTTGGACAAGGCGCATTGGAGCGATTGCAAGCACATTTTGTTTATCACATGGAACATGTTTATTATTGTTCAATGGTGTGACATGTGATTAGTGATCCATGTTTGGTTTTTATCCTCAACTAAACATAGTTTCCCTTTTTTTTTAATCAAGAAGAAGTTCAACCAAAGTTTAATCTCCCTTTGCTTTAATTGATTGAAAGAAAAATTGTACAAGTGAATGAGCATAGTACCCATGGGACCCCGGATATCCCACAAAGCAAGGGTTAGATTGCCTCAAGGTAAGACAATGATGATAGCCCAAAGGCAATAAGGAGATAGCGTTTTAAACTGGTATAAGGTGCAACATATGTCAAAAACCATGGCTAGTAGGGGTTGATCTCTTGCCCCCTTACTTTATATCAAAACCCATACTTACCCTTCAATCCTCCCTGCCCCTCCTCATTAGCCCCTCACCCCCTCCTACCCCTTCCTTCTTAGCTCCTCACCTCGCTTTGGAGTCCAATTTTGATGTTACATTGCAACTGTTTTCCTTCCTTCTCTTGTTGGATTGCTCATGTATTCTTTTCAAGGTTTTACCCACTCTAGTGTTGACGTGGCAAATCTTTGCTCGTGCTTTGGCTCTTCACTCTCCAGGGATGGAGAGCCCATTAGGTGGTGGACAACTCTTGAACCGATCAAAGTGCTACACAGGTGGTGCATAAGTGGCCAAAGATTTATCCCATATTGAATGTATTTAGAGGATCCTCTCTCCAAATCTATAAAAGGAGGTCCTCTCTTCATTTTGTATTTGATTAGAAGCTTGAGAGCTCGCTCTATGATCTTGGAAATCTTAGTCTAATACAAATATGAGTTTTCCCATTGCATTATCTACTCACTCTTTGAGCCTCACTCTCTTGTCTTATAAGTAAACTTTTCATTTCTGTTTTTTAGCTTGTCTACATGGTATCATAACTCTAGGTGTTGATGGCTTATTTTAAAAGTGGTGGTGTTCTTGGAGGTGATGGTGCTTATGGCACCATTCTTTTGGTGGTGGTGCTTCTTCATAAAAAAAGGGAGGTGTATTTGGTCATCCCTGTGGTGCTTGTGAAGCATTTTCGACCTTATTCTTTCCATTTTTCCACCCTATCACACTCTTCCACCTATATTTTGCCCCTTTACCACTGGCTTTCTTTGTAGAACTTGGCATTTCATGTCAAATTATTCTATCAATATTTTGGTGGAGTTGGTCGGAGTGTCTCACCCTAAGAGCCTATGACCCTATGACCATCCTCATAGACTAAAGCCATCTCTATGGTGTGTGACAAAGATTGACACCTCTTCTTTCCTATGAAAGCTCGATCATTCCTCTGAGTCCCGAAATTGCCTCATTTGGGTGACCACTTGACGGTCCACCTGAGTCTCCACCTCTAAAAAGAGGTGGCAAAGTGTCATACATATTCGTGGAGCTAACTGATGTCTCCTTAGTACGTGAAAGTAATGGTTGAATTGCATCTTCCACAAAAACAACATCAAGGCTAACCAAGATGTGTTTGGTCTATGGATGGTACAAATGGTAGCCTTTGCTTTCAGAACTATATCCAACAAAAATACATTTCACTGCTATGTCATCCAATTTCATGCGTTGTTGTTCAAGCACTAATGCATATGCCAGACAACCAAAGACATGCAGATGAGCAAGAGATTGCTTGTAACCATGCCAAGCCTTATATGGAGTGATAGATTACAGTGCTTTGTTAGGACACCTATTAAGTACATATGCTTCAAACATAACAGCCTCAAGTGAGAAGCTATGTGGTAAAGCCTTACTTTTGACCATGCACCTCTCCATCTCCATGAGAGACCTATTCTTTCTTTCAACAACTTCATTCTATTGAGGTATATATGGCTCTCCACACTGATGTTTTATCCCACACTCAACCAAAAATGCATTAAAATCAGAAGACATGTATTTTCCCCCTCGATCAGAATGGAGGGTGCCCATTTTACATGCTAACAGATTTTCATCTAGAACTAGAAACTTTTTGAAGCACATATACACTTCAGACTTCGCTTTCAATACATTCACCCATGCATGCCTCGAAAAATCATCAATAAAAGGAACGAAGTAGAAGTAGTTCCCAAAAGAAGGTGTTTGCATAGGACCACAAACATCAGTGTGAACAAGCTACAATTTCTTAGTAGCTCTAACTAAACCATCTTTTGAGAAGGAAGAACATTGCATTTTGCCCAAAATACAGCCTTACCAGGTGCCTCAAGTTTGGGCAGAAATGATACCATTTCAGATTTCTGCAAGCGTAGCAAACTAGCAAAATTCAGATGCCCAAAGCATGCATACCAAAGCTTTGCATATGAGATAGCCTAAGAATCTTGTACTCCACATGTTGAATCATTCACATATTTTGCATAGCCTATGAGCTTATACAATCCACCACATAAAATGCCAGAAGCAATAATATCATCACCATTTGACAAATCATGAACTCTACATCTTCCATAAACAAATTTGACAACCAAGTCGATCTTGGCTAAAATTGAAACTAACAACATATTTTTTTTAATCCCTGCCACAAACAAAGCATCTCACAATGTGAAAGAACTACCATCGACAGTAGTCGGAATAATCTTATTAACTCTCATTACAGGATAAGAGGAGTTGTTAGCGCATGTGACACTGTTCCCTATAGGACAAGGCTCAAGTAAATTGAAGAAACTGCTTTGCAAGGTAATATGTTTGGTTGCTCCACTATCAAAGTACCAAACATCTTAGTATATTGCAAACATACATTGTTCATGAGAAGATGTTCATAACTGCAAACAGTAGTAAACACCCATTCTTCATTCTGCACAAGATTAGCAGACTCTTATTTAGGTGTAGAGGCCTCTACAACAAACATTCCTTCCTCTTTTTTCTTTGCCTCTTTTGTAGTCAGTTTTGGACAACTCTTTATGACATGATCATTTTCTTTGTAGTATTTGTAGAACTACTTCTGTTGTTTTGTTTTCTTTTCGTCTTTGTCTTCCTTTCTCGAATGTGGAGCATTATCAGATTTCTGCTTACTAGTAGATGAGCTTCATTTACCTTTGCCCTTCTGACTAGCTAAGAAAGCTTGATCTGCAACATGCATAAGATTTTTGCTTACTAGAAGATGAGCTCCATTTACCTTTGCCCTTCTGATTAGCTAAGAAAGCTTGATCTGCAATACACATAATAGACCTGTTCTGTCTAGACTGAACTTCTTGTAAAAAACATACATTAACTCCTCAAGTGTTAAGGCATTCGGATTTCCTTTCATCATCAATCGAAGAGTAGAAGCAAACCTCTCATATGAAAATTGAAGACCATTAAGAACAATATGCACAAGTGAACTATCTGGTAAGACTTTATCAACATAAATCAATCGTTCTTTAAAATTTTTGATCTTTATCAAAAAAATATCCATAAAATCTCCTTGATTCATATGCTCTCTCTCCAAATGTTTTCGGAGGTAAGCAATACGAGCCTCATTTCTTGTGTGGTCTAAAGTGGTAAGTGTATCCCAAGCATCCTTTTTTTGTTTTGCAAGAGTGAATATGAGGGATAATGGGATGTTTGGCAGACAAAGCTATCAATGCATTTGCCTTAACATCTCTTCCAACCCATCGAGAGTCAACAAAAGTCATAAATATGACTTTTGTTGACTCTCGTAGTGGTTGGGCCTCTCGTCTCTTGAGGCGGGGGTGAGGGTTCAACCCCCGCTAGGAACATGTAAGGGACATGTGTATCTTGGAGAGATGTAGCATGTGGCTGATATGCCACCGTTGGTCCAGCCCTGTGGTAGTTGTGATTGTTGTTTAACACAACCATCTAAACCTCTATTCTTGTGGGATAAGGGGGGTCCCATGGGTACTATGCCCTTCCTTGTATAGTTGCAATTTCGATTCCAATAGATACGTCCAATTAGCGAGATTCGAATCTGGAACTTCCTCCAGAAGAGCTTAGGGCGTGAACCATTATTTATTGATACTCTGCCGGGACTGACTTTAGAGACACAATTTGCCCGCCACAAATGCATATCCGCTTTTTGGGTTCTATTTTAATGATTTTAAATCATGGAAAACTTGCAAACTCGGCTGATTGATTTTTATGCTTTTGCTTTCTCCAACACTATGCTTGTCAGTTGACACGTGCGAATTTTAGGCGCTGCAAGTTGAGACGTAAAGAAGTTGATGTTTGACCGACGAAGAGCTTCACGATTATGTGTGGGACTGTGGTTTCACGGATCACAATGGGCGGCACACAAAAATATTTCCTCCACACAAACTGACGAAATCCAGGTCATTTAAAATTTTATTATTTTTGTTTTTTTATTGTGACATGAGTGTCTTTTTTTTTTGTTATCTCATTGTTCGCCGAGGGTGGCAGCAGAAAAAAAAAGCTTTTTATACTTCCGCCTTCCTATCTGAACATGTAAGAAGTAAGAAGCGGCATCATCATAGTCATCATCCTCGAAATTAGCTGAAGGAGTCCTATTATCTTTTGTGTGCTGATCGAAATTGTGCAAGTTCCATGCACACGTAGAAGGCTCAGGCTCAAATTTCTCATCTTGGAATGCCAGAGAGGCTTCTTCAGGTTTTTTTTTTTTTTTTTGTTTCATTCATATCATTGATGCTATTTCGAGTTATGTTCATTCTCATTAAACTTTACATTTGTTTCTATAAATTTATTTTGAATGTGTAAATGACATAATAGTCATATTACCAGAGTTCTTTTAACCTCATTTATTTATTCAAAACCACATTACCTACTTATACTTGCTCAAAAAATACATCCTCAGGTATTATTGCTGCTCATAAGGTATTGTTCACGCATAAGTTTAAAGGAAGAGGTTTTCATGCTTAGGAAACAAAATTGTAGTGATAGACATAGGTTCGAATCCAAGTGGTGAATATATTCATCATATATTTTGATACTTCTTGTTTTGGATAGATATAGCAGTTGAAGTTGATACTGCATGAGATACATAAACAACTTATTTATAAGTCTAATAGCTGGAAATCTAGGATGCTCTCCATGTACTCCTAAGAGGCTCAACATGACTTACACCTACCTGTAATTCCTTTAAGGTGCCTCTCCCCCTTTTTTTGAGATATGTATCTCTTTTTGTGAATACAATTTTTGAGCAGACCATAGTTGTTTAACACGGCTTCATGAGTATTTTTCTATAGCCTGGGTAGTGGTTACGGATGTCATTTTAAGCCTTAAACCTGTCTGTTTTGGTGGGTCTTCAATGGGTCCAAAGATGTCATGATGAGTGAAGTAAACCACACTCGTCACCCCAAATTCCAACCATATTTGCACTTCAAAATTGACTCTCCAAGTCATATTTGGAAGCTCTGGAGGTGCAATATATATTCAAGTATTTGGTTAAGCAAAAATCAACAAGTTTTCAAAAGTGAGGGGAAGAATTTTCTTTTCCCCCTCAAAGAGATTCTTAACAATGTAGGCCGCTTTGCTCTCAAAACAATATGTGAAGTTTCGAGCTACAATTTTCATCAGGTTGATCTGCTGAGAAAGAACCCCTCCAATAAATGGAGAGAGATTCTGTTATCTCACTAGTCAATTAATAGATTTTTTATGGTCTTCTCCTTATTGTGACTTTGTTCAGCAACCAACTTTTTTGTGACCATGTATTCCCTTGTATCTGTGCCTTGGGATCTTGGGAATTTTTGCAACATTGTTGATGGGATGAATGCTATCTTTGTGATTGGATCCTCTTGTATCTAGTCTGATGGGATGGACTCTTGCTCCCTCCAAAAGAGGTTGTTAAGTGTGGTAGAGAGGCCTCTGTCAAAGCCTTCATTGGTGCCCCATGATACAACAATGTTCAATACTATATTAGTGGTCTACTAGCATATGGATATTTTATATATTTCACTTTCCTAATATCTGTTCCCATATTTGTCCACTTTCTGGTACAGATGATTCCCGATTGCATGTTGGCTTCTTGTCGAGAGGCTATTTTCTCTGTATATGGGCTCATTTGTCTGCCCCTAGAGATGGCTCCTCTTATCATTTTGTAACCCCAAGGCCTTGATTTCCTGGTGGTTGTCCAGTGTCTAGGCTTGAGAGCTTAAGAATCTAGATGTTGCACACAATCCCTTAACATGTCTCTGCTAAAAAAATCTTGTCATTTGACAAAGAGGATTTAGAGTAACTCTGTCATATGACAGACACAGATAATTTTTCCCTGTCATATGTAAGATTGTGCAGCCAATCAAATTTTTTTTTTTTAATGGAGGTTTGGCCAAGGTCTACTCCTCTAGGCTTTAACTTTGAAATTGCAACTGGACAAGGAAGAGCATAGTACCCATGGGACCCCCCATATCCTACAAGAACAGGGGTTTACATAGCTAGGTTAAACTGCGGTCACAACTATCACAGGGCAAGACAAACAGTGGCACCTCAACCATAAGATACAACTTTCCATGTTAGACATGTCCCTTACATGGTGCCAGTGGGGGTTGAAGCCTCGCCCCGCCTCAAGAGGCGAGGGACCCAACCACCCAGACAAGCGACTTGAGATAGTCCGTCAATTTTAGGCCCTGATCAAGACTGACTTTACAAATATAATTTGCCCGCTACAAATCCATATCCGCTTTTTGCGTTTTATTTTAATGATTTTAAATCATGGAAAACTTGCAAACTTGGTTGATTGATTTTTATGCTTTCGCGTTTTCCAAGACTGATTTACAAGTTGGAAAATGGACTTCAGAGTGTACACATGACCTGGTAGAAATTTGCAATCAAGAAAAGAGACCAACCTGAAGAAGATGAATGCTCAACCAATCGCAGCTGAGCTGGTATTAGAAGAAGATTTTAGAACATTCCCTTATGTGGACGCATGATAGAGTTCAACTATATTCTTCCAAATATGGGCTTTTGGAATATCAGAACCATGGCTAACTAAAATAACTTTTTAGAGTAGAGAACTTCCGAATGCTAACAATGATAATTGAGTGTGTGTGGCTCAAAAGCTTTTTGGGTGATTTTGGTGTTGGTGAGTCTTTTGCAACCACCATCTTTACTAATAGTGAGAGCACCTTGATAGTTGTGAGAATCTCTGTGTTCCATGCTTGCATAAAGAACATTGAAGTGCACTATCATTATGTCAAGGAGAGACTCTTTACTAGAGATCAATTTGGATTTTGTGCCAACACAAGATAATGTTGTAGACATTTGCACAAAGGCTTTAAGTAGGAAGAAGTTTGAAGCTTTTCACAAAGCTTTGGGCTTACTTTCTTTTGTAGATTGATTTCTTTCTACATTGCTTGGCACTTTCTTATACATGAATGCAAGCTCCTTGTTCATTGTGTCATTCCCAAGGAGGATAGGGGGATCTGTTGATACATTCTAATAGTGATGTCTAAACACACATAGAACTGATTTACACTTTTTTCCCTTTTTAAGAGGTTTTTTTCTTTCGGTTTGTATATACACTATAGCCCTAACGAGTCAGTTATTTTTGTACATTCACTTAGTAATACATTTTGTATTATGTTGTTCTTCAAGATTTTTCTTCTTCTTGGTGCTCTTTGTGTTCTTCAGCAGACCTCGAACTCCAACACAAAATCGTGGTGGAATTTATATAACTAAATGATGAAATCATGCGAGATGTCATTGGTTATTCTTGCAAGCACCTTTGCAAGTGAACAAGAGCTTTCACAACAAAATTTCATAAGAAACACATCCAGATGTTCACTAGGGTTAAATACATTAGATGCTTTATTATTCTATCCATTGATCCACGTGATATTCATGCTATTCATTGGAACATGTATTTAATATGTGGATAAACGCAAGAAAGAGAAGAGCCATGCCATTGGCTAAAGAATCTGAATATTTTTCTTTCTTATTTTGAGCTTATGATAGGAAAAGTTTTTTGTTCTTCATTATGATTGGAATATTGATATGTTGATCTCAATAATCTTGAAAGCTAAATTTGTTCAGTTATGTTATGGTTCAATAATCTTCAAATTTATCATAAGTATGCATGTCTTTGTTGATTCTTATTAGAAGACATACTTTTGATAGCTTGCAAGCATGTTATGGTATATCTCTTTGTTATGCCATAGTTTTCAACAGAGTGTCACAACATCATGGAAGATTGTAAGCTCTTTGTTATGTATGTCATTATGGTTCCATGTGTAAGTTGGCACAATGAGTTTTTCTTTCCACATCACGATCCTGAAATTATAAATCTATTATGAACACCCCCCTCCCCCTTAAGTGTATCAAGTGTCGTATAACATTTAAAATAAATATTTTATTTATTTTCTTCACTCCCATTGAGCCGTATCTATACAAATTTTTGCTATTATATTGTTCATAGAGGGCGGCAGTTCAAAATAGGCTTCTCTATTTCCAACTTCTTATATGAATGCTTAGGAAGCGACTTCATTAGTTTCTACACTCTTCATCATGGAAGCGGGCCAAAGTACTTGAAAGTTCCTTCGACTATGTGTGACCTCAGGCTAAGTTATAGAATTCTAGAAGGAAGACATTATTTCCATTATAAAGCATGATGACGTAACATGTTCATGCTTTTTTTTTTTTAAATAAAAGAAAGTTCGGCCTTAGCCTACTTTTCAGATTTGTATTAAATAAAGGAAAAGGAAAGTACAAGTGAAGGGGACTACTGCCCACGGGACTCTCTAAGTTCCACAAAGCGGGGGTAGATCTTACAAAGTTTAAATGGCACTACAAAAAAGATTAATCACCCTCTCATCACCCTCATGTGGGGCCCATTTTGGTTTAAGCTTGTTGTTAAATAGGAGGAGCACTTTATGATGCATCAAAAGGGGGAGATTTCTTATAATTGGCGATTCTTTTACCAAGGAGCAACAACGACTTCTCAATCGACCACTCTTTGGGGGATTTGCCAAAGTTATAAGCACATCTTTCCCGCCAGGTCTTCTAAAGGACCTCCCCTCTCTTGCCATTCCAGAGGGTCATCAAGCAATCAATCGCTTCTCCTAGGAGAGCTTGTTTCTAGCTAATATTCTTATGCAATCTAATTTTCTTTCCGACAATCTACCAAAGGCTGTTAGAGTTGGAACAAGTAAATAAGATGTGACCAACATCTTGAATGGATCAGTAACAGAGCTTGCACGAGGGAGACTCCCCATAGATTTTGCTAGCCTTTTGGTTGGTCCAGATTCCACGATGAAGAATTTGCCATAAGAGGACAAACTTTTTGTTTTCAATGAGAGGGTGCCATAAAGCCATGAACTTCATTTCCCACCACAGTGGTGTCCATGACATGCACCACTTCTTGTTGAGGTTGACTTGATAATCCATGTTTCCTTTTGCCATTATGCCATTTGAGACCCAGGAAAATCGGCGAGTCATGTCCCATGAGAAGATGAACTTTAGAACGGTCCCAAGCAAGACATCTACTTTGTAAAATATTCTATTCTTCATAGGTGATGCTGACTCTAGGGTCGACATCCTCAAAGTTGACCCATTGGCTGGTGTCTTGGTTCCATAGATGTTTCCATTATCTGAAGCCCTTCTTCCAATGCCTCTTGGCGCTTTGAATGTTCCAAGATTCCACATTCCTCATGCCATGGATCAAAAACCAAATAGAGTCATTCTGTCTGATAGCGGTCATCCACTTCCAAAGCTTTTGACTTTGTTCCAAATCTTCCATAGGGAGCACACGAGGTTCGATCCTTTCGAGAAAACCGAGAGCGGGGAAAACAAAAGGGTTAGAATATCAAGATTCTTCCAATTCGAGAATCCCACAAGAGTCAACACGTTCTTGTTTCTAAAGTTCAATTTGGCCCACAAAGTCTCCCTGTTGCACCATGCCTTGCTCATCCATTTTGTTGCCAGTTTGGTAGCCATGCAATTTATGTTTAGAATACCAAGGCCCCACTATCCCTTTGGCTAATGCAGATGGACCATTTGATTTTAGGGACCCTCCTCCTATTGTGGTTGCCTGTCCAAAGGAAATTTCAGCAAATACTTCCTAGTTTGGATAGGTCTTGCTCTTTCGGTCTCCAACAAGAGAGGAAGTAAATGGTCGACAAAATGAGGAACATGTCAATAACCATTGCGCAACCCGCCAGATTGATTTGCATACCTCTACAATAGTTTATCTTTCTTTCGAGTCTGGCCAGGACCTAGTTCCACTGCTGCTCCATCGAGATACCAAAGTCCAAGGGAATCCCAAGAAGCTGGAAGACTTGACTTGGCGGAATGTTTTGGAAGCCACGTTCAAATAGAAGGTCAGGTTGGATACCGACAATAGCTCTAAAAGCGGTCTTTGAGTGGTTGATTTTGGATCCAGAGGCTTTGCAAAAAGTGTCAAGATTCCTCCAAAACGTCTCCATACTAGAATTATCATTGTGGACAAACGCATTCATATCATCGGCAAAAAGTCTCACGGTGATATGGCCTTGGTTATGGGGTAGTGAGAGGCCTTTGATATTACCAACTTCCACCTGTTGTTCCACAAGCTGGCTAAGCCCTGTGAGCCAATGGGCACCCTTGTCTGATCGAACGTTTCCTCTACAAGGTCGAGATGGAGCTTGATTTTATCCCATATCTCTTTCTTCTAGCCGTCAATAATTTTTTGCTTGTTATTCCATCGGTCTTCAGGAAACTCAACCATGTTGAAGTCCCCACAAATCAAAACATTATGTGAGAGGGAGTCGAGAGAAGCCCAAGTATCAATTCTATCCGCTTCTCCATTAGGGGTATAAATTGAGACCACAATGAACTGAAAAGGGAACCCGATAGAGGCAACAATCCAACGATGATTCCGACCTTCAAAAGTCGAGGTCACACTGCCAGACAAGGAGTGAATAATACCGATCGCAGCACCCCCCGCCCCCCTAGGGTGAGAAGTGGAGAACCAAAGGTGGTTCAGAGAAATGCATTTAAGCCGTTTTTGGAGATCCTCTCCGTCGATTTTAATCTCTTGTAAGTAGATAAAGTCGGGGTTGAGGCACTTGTCTTTGAACCACTGGCCAAGAATCGCCGCTCTTGACGGGTCAGACAAACCCCTGACGTTTAGTGATGTGAATTTCATTATTGATGGTTGCCCTCTTTGAGGGGAGGGACCCGATCTTTTTTCTTCTTGTGATCTTCTTTTTTCCTCCCAGCTTCTTGGCTTAGGATCCTACTCTTGAGGGGGCTCTTCCATGGCATGCCCGATGGTTGTTTTCCTTTAAGCTTTGACTTTTGTTGCGGTAAACTTGGAATGCATACCGGAAAGGGTAGGACCAAGGAAGGAGCTTTCATTGTCTGGGTTGTCTTCATTGCTAGTAGTGAAGCCTTCCTCTTTACTCATGGTGTAACCTTCTTGGTTGTCTTCTTTGCTGGTAGAGCACCCATGGGTATTATCAATGGGGGCTTCTTCATAATGGTTGTCCCCTAGGAAGTTGACCTCATTAGTCTCCTTTTCTAGGTTACAGTACATGTTATTCGAAGGAGCAATTGTCGTAGTGTTCCTTGCTGTTGATCTTCGAGGGCTAACTTTCCTCTTGCATCATACTTCAGTGAATCCTTCTGAAATGACTTATTAGATTAGAGATTTTCGGCATACTTCAAAGCTCTTTGAAACCTGCACGCCTTAAGTTCTACTTTAATGCCTTTTTTCCACAATTTTATAGAATGCTGATGTTATGCATTGACTCATGGCGTGCAGCTTTCAAATGAATTTTGCTTTCAAATGAAAAAGAAGAGATGCTGTGCAGTGTGATCCAAAGGAACCCTATTCATATATTATAATAGTCTTCCTTAGAAAAGCGCTTGTCAGCTGACACCTGACGATCCGAGAAAATGATCAGAGAAAACCTTTCATATGAAGCACAAGGATATTCTGTCCTACGGAAGGTGAAGGCACCTGTGAATTTAAGGCGCTGCAAGTTGACACGTAAAGAAGCATTGAATGTTAGTTGATGTTTGACCGACGAATTGTAGAGTGGAGAATCGTGGAGCAGCGAAGAGATTCACGATTACGTGTGGGACTGCGGGACCTGGGTTCACGGACTGAGATAGAGAGATAGATAGATAGATAATTTTCACTATTTATTTATTTATTATTTTTAAAGTATATTTCTTAAATTTTAAATTTTAAATACATTTTAAGTTAAATTTATAATCTTTATTGTTTTTAATTATACATATATATTGAGATTTTAATTCTTATTTTAATAATTTTTTAATTTGATGTTATTATTATTATTTTGTTTAATTAATTTATTTATTGTTGTTTCGTCTTTTTTGTTATTTGCTTATTATTATTATTATTATTTTGTTCTTTGTGCAAGACTTTATCATGGCTGAGTTTGTCCTTCACTTCTGAGAGTGATTGAAACTCTTATCTTTGACTTTGTTCATAGTGTATCTTTGACTTTGTTCATAGTGCGAGCAAATCATGAATTTTTACCAAAAATAAAAACCTTTTAAATCTTAATGCGATTTAAATCGTGTTCAACGATTTTTATATCATGTTGGACGATTTTTTTTTGGCCTTACAGTTCATATACCTAGGCAGAGAGAGAGAGACTTTTTTTTTTAAAACATCTATTGGAGGCCGAAATCGGCCAATGAGACAAAACATATACATCAATATGATCCAATCCACTGTGATCCCAAAAGGAAAATAAAGTGCAAGTACAAAACAGAGTATAAAAGGAGTGGATAATAGCTGGCGTTGAGGGTGTGGGGTGCTATGGGCATGCACTCTATATGCTCAATAGGTGAGATAAAAATATGATATGCATAGGGAGGGGAGGCTCAGTGGTGTCATAACCCTCTAAATATCTGGAGTGGGTGTAGGATATAATGCATCAGTGGGTAAGGCATCGTGGCGATCCTCAAAATGCTCTCCACATTGAGATCGATAGGGGTGCACTGCCGATGTCTACGTATCTCCATGATGAATCTCTCTCTGATGGGACGGGCTCTCCGAGGTGGGGGTCTCGATCGTCGAGGTTATCATCTAAGCTCCTCTGCTCTCTGTAATGTGACACCCCGCATCGATCTGGGTCCTCGGGTGGTTGTGGGTTTGAAAAAATCTGTAATATAACAGTGGGTTCACAATGGGCGGAGGCACACGCCTGCGAGCCCTCTAACTCAATCACATGTCGACATTTGGCAGTGACCATTCACATAGGGCGGAGGCAGTCAAAAACTTTCCTTCCACTTCACGGAACAATTCAAGGAAATCTCTTCCGGCCTCCCCCCCTCGCCCCTTGAGCGTTCAGGCTCCAGATCATTTAAAATAATATTATTTTATTACTTTAACCTTTTAAATTGTGACATGCACGTATACAGTCTTTGCTATTTTATTGTTCACACAAGGCGGCAGCAGAAAAAAAGCTTTTTATATTTCCACCTTCTTATGTGAACATGTGAGCGGCGGCACTACTAATTTTTTTATTGTTCCATGCGGAACATAGCCCAAAACACTCTTAATTCCGCCGGGCCTGTGTGAATCCAGCCTTTTTATTGTTCCATGCGGAACATAGCCCAAAACACTCTTAATTCCGCCGGGCCTGTGTGAATCCAGCCTAAGTCTGGGGTCAGGTGATGCACGCCGGCGCAAGAGCTCTACCAGGAAACTACCTACAGAGCGCTGGTCCTCCGTCTCCAATAAAGCTCTGATCTCTCTGGGCCCTCGTCGTACGGAAGGTGAATTTTAGGCGCTGCTTCAAGTTGACACGTAAAGAAGCGAAGAACGTTAGTTGATGTTTGACCGACGAATTGTAGAGTGGAGAATCTTCGTGGAGCAGCGAAGAGATTCACGATTACGTGTGGGACTGTGGGACTTTCACGGATCACAATTGGGCGGCGGCACAAGTCTGCCAGGCCCTCTAATTCAATAATATGTTGATATTTGATGTTCATATTTGTCACTCAGCATTCACGAGGGCGGAGGCGCACGAAAATATTTCCTCCACAAACTGAAGAAATTTGTTTCTGCCTCCCAGCCTCGCCCCTTGAGAGTTCCAAGCCGTCTCCCTCGCCCATTGAGCGTTCCAGGTTTCAGGTCATTTAAAATTTTATTATTTTTTGTTTTTTTTTCTATTGTGACATGGGTGTATAATTTTTTTGTTATCTCATTGTTCACCGAGGGTGGCAACAGAAAAAAAAGCTTTCCTATACTTCCGCCTTCCTATCTGAACATGTAAGAAGTAAGAAGCGGCAGCACCAGTTTTTGCACTGTTCCATTCGGGACATAGCCAATAATGCGCCCAGTTCCGCCGGATCTGTGTGGAGTAGCCTTAGCTTGTCTTTGAGAGAGTGTGTATTAGGCAATCATTTATGTGAGAGGCTTATACAGAAAGAAAGAAGGAAGAAAATTTTTTAACGTTTGTAAGGGGCAAACTGGCACATGTGACAAATCATACAATCATAGAACTCTGTCGTCCACACACGCGCACACTCAGAGAGAGAGAGAGAGAGAGAGAGAGAGAGAGAGAGAGAGAGAGAGAGAGAGAGAGAGAATTTTCCATCGTCGCAACGGGTTCATTATTGAAGCTAGTTTCGCCTAGTCCAG
>MU261973.1:45000-65000 GCA_020310875.1 Ceratopteris richardii
TATTTACTTATATAGCTATTTATTTTTATTTTTTAACTTTATGTTTTTAATTATACATATATATTTTTAATTTATTTTTATTTCTTTATATATTTTGGCATTTTTTTTAATTTTATTTTGTTTTTTCCAAATTTTGTTTAATGCTTAATATTATTTATTTATTTATTTGTTTATTGTTATTTCGTCATTTATGTTATCTGCTTATTATTTTTATTATTATTGGTTTGTTCTTTATGCAAGACTTTATCATGACTGAGTTTGCCCTTCACCTCCTGAAGTGATAGAAACTCAGCTCGTTGACTTTGTTAGAGGTCTTTATTTAGAAAGACTCTTTATTAAAGTTTGCACCTACTCTAGGGCACTAATGACATGAGTAGGGATGTGATAGCTATTTGTCCAAGCTATGCATGATACAGTTTAATTCTGATACTTCTTGTTTTGGATAGACTTAGAAGTTGAAGATTCACTTTTTGTTTTGTTTTTGTTTTTGTTTAAATTATGCAATTTTATATATATTTCTCTAATTTTTTTTAATTTTTATTTTTTAATATACGTATATTTTTTAAATTTTGATTTTTATTTTTTTGTCTTGATCATTTTGTATTGGTTTTCTTTCTAATTTTTATTTTTCATGTCTTATATTGATCTTATTTTTGGTGTAATCTCTTGCTTTTGTTGTTGTTTTTTTGCTTGTGTGTCTATGTTTGTGTTCTGTATCTTGGGTTAGTTAGTTGGGATAACTCTGAATTTATGAACACATATATATATATATATATATATATATATATATATATATATATATATATATATATATATATATATATATATATATATATATATATATATATATATATGTTTTCATAAATTCAGAGTTATCCCAACTAACTAACCCAAGATACAGTGTGTGTGTGTATGTATATACAACACACACACACACACATATACACATATATATATATATATATATATATATATATATATATATATATATATATATATATATATATATATATATATATATATAGAGAGAGAGAGAGAGAGAGAGAGAGAGAGAGAGAGAGAGGGAGGGAGGGAGGGAGGGAGGGAGGGAGGGAGGGAGGGAGGGAGGGAGGGAGGGAGGGAGGGAGGGAGGGAGGGAGGGAGGGAGGGAGGGAGGGAGGGAGGGAGGGAGGGAGGGAGGGAGGGAGGGAGGGAGGGAGGGAGGGAGGGAGGGAGGGAGGGAGGGAGGGAGGGAGGGAGGGAGGGAGGGAGGGAGGGGGGGGGGGGGGGAGGGGGAGGGGGAGGGGGAGGGGGAGGGGGAAGGGGGGGGGGGAGAGGGAGAGGGAGAGGGAGAGAGAGAGAGTCATATTAATGTCTTCTGGAGGCCAAACTTGGCCTATGAGAGAAAAACCATGTACAAGTGTAGTAACCCTGTGTAGAGGATGAAATGAAATAAAAGGTATATCGGGACACAAAGATATATAAGGCTGGAAAAGGATGGGGAGACGTGGCTCTGACTCTGCAGATAGTGACCACCTAATACATGGGGGACATGTGAGTAAAAGTGTGAGTAAAACACCCTAGCTACTGGTGAATGGGTGGAGGTGGGTGTAGTATGTGGTACATCAGGGGTGGTCTGAGTGCCTTCTGAAGGAAGACAACCCATGGGGTGGTGGTGCGCCTATGCTCCATCATGTGGTCGTAGGCTGTCCTAATGCGTGAGATATCCTCCTGATATAGTCGTGGTCGATGATATCCGCCCATGCGTGATCGGCGCCGTGCTCTCTGTGCTGCTTCCTGGTGGAGCGTGAGCCCTATAGATGGACCTCTTTGACGTAGGTCAGCTCGCTGAAAGAACTGGGTAATGGTCTGCTGCGTACTCACCCGTGGCTGATGTGTGGGCTGGAGTGACCGATCTCGCCTCTTGTATGCTGCTGCGAGGAAGCGTCCCAAGCGTCGCTGGTCTCCCATAGTCATGCATAACGGGAGTGATTCCTCTATCTGGAACTGTGCTCGTAGGTCTAAGTACGCTGGGCATGTGATAACAAAATGCTCCTCACTCTCTACCTCTGTCTCGCATACTCAGCACCACCTCTCCTCACGGGAGACTCCCTTGGATCGACCCCTTTCAATCTCGAGCTGATGTGATGAAACCCGGAGCTGCCCAATGATGACTCGAAGGTGGTGGGGTAGATATGTTTGCATGTATCTTGGAATCTCGATGAAGCCCTTGATATATGTAGAAAATGCTCCCGGTAATAGAGCATTTTCGGTGGCAATGTACCCCTAGGGCTCACCCTTGTCCTCTGTATGTATGTATGCCATATCTCCTGACGAATGATCCTATTCCTCTCCTCATGAGAGAGAGAGTAGGTGGGTGCATGTGAGTCGTACTGTAGTGGTGGTAGCCTGTCTATGTCAAAGCCGTGGTGGGCCAGCCAGTCTCGTGTCTGTGCATACCGTGAGGAGGTGTCGCTTGCTAATGCCATGTCCCGTGATGCCTGGAAAGCCCGATAAGCAATGCCCTCTATATCCATGCTCCGAGGTCTGTGTAGTAGGCATACTGTCTGGAATAGTGCCTCAACTAGCATCGGTGGTGGAGCAAGCTTTGCTCTAATGATAGAGAGAGAGAGAGAAAGAAAGAAAGAAAGAAAGTCATATTAACATCTTCTGGAGGCCAAACTTGGCCTATGAGACAAAAACCATGTACAAGTGTAGTAACCCTATGTAGAGGATGAAATGAAATAAAAAGATATATCGAGACACAAAAAAAGAGAGAGAGAGAGAGAGAGAGAGAGAGAGAGAGAGAGAGAGAGAGAGAGAGAGAGAGAGAGAGAGAGAGAGAGAGAGAGAGAGAGAGAGAGAGAGAGAGAGAGAGAGAGAGAGAGAGAGAGAGAGAGAGAGAGAGAGAGAGAGAGAAAGAAAGAAAGAAAGAAAGTCATATTAACGTCTTCTGGAGGCCAAACTTGGCCTATGAGACAAAAGCCATGTACAAGTGTAGTAACCATGTGTAGAAAATGAAATGAAATAAACACAAAGCTATCAAGGGTTGGTAAAAGGTTGGGGAGAAGTGGCTCTGACTCAGCAGAAAGTGGCCACCTAATACAAGGGGATCCATAATATGAGTGAGCAAAACACCCTAGCTAATGGTGATGGGGGGAGGTGGGTGTAGTATGTGGTACATCGGAGGTGGTCTGAGTGCCTCCTGAAGGAAGACAACCCAGGGGGTGGTGGAACGCCTATGCTCCATCATGTGGTCGTAGGCTGTCCTGATGCGTGAGATATCCTCCTGTGTGAGAGAGAGAGAGAGAGAGAGAGAGAGAGAGAGAGAGAGAGAGAGAGAGAGAGAGAGAGAGAGAGAGAGAGAGAGAGAGAGAGAGAGAGAGAGAGAGAGAGAGAGAGAGAGAGAGAGAGAGAGAGAGAGAGAGAGAGAGAGAGAGAGAGAGAGAGAGAGAGGGAGGGAGGGAGGGAGGGAGGGAGGGAGGGAGGGAGAGAGAGAGAGAGAGAGAGAAAAAGAAAGAAAGAAAGAAAGTCATATTAACGTCTTCTAGAGGCCAAACTTGGCCTATGAGACAAAAACCATGTACAAGTGTAGTAACCCTGTGTAGAAGATAAAATGAAATAAAAAGTATATCGCTACACAAAGCTATATAGGGCTGGAAAAGGCTGGGGAGAAGTGGCTCTGACTCTGCAGATAGTGGCCACCTAATACATGGGGGAAATCCCAAATATGAGTAAAATGCCCTAGGTACTGGCGATGGGTGGAGGTGGGTGTAGTATGTGGTACATCGGTGGTGGTCTGAGTGCCTCCTGAAGGAAGACAACCCAGTTGGTGGTGGTACGCCTATGCTCCATCATGTGGTCGTAGGCAATCCTGATGCGTGAGATATCCTCTTGATATAGTCGTGGTCGACGATATCCGCCCATGCGTGGTCGGCGCCGTGCTCTCTGTGCTGCTGCCTGGTGTAGCGTGAGCCCTATAGATGGACCTCTCTGATGTAGCTCAACGCGCTGAAAGAACTGCGTAATGGTCTGCTGGGTACTCACCCGTGGCTGATGTATGGGCTGTAGTGACCGCTCTCGCCTCTCATATGCTGCTGTGAGAAATCGTCCCAAGCGTCTCTGGTCTCCCATAGTCATGCACATCTGGAATGACTCCTCGATCTGGAACTGTGCTCGTAGGTCTAAGTATGCTGGACATCTGATAACAAAATGCTCCTCACTCTCTACCTCTGTCTGGCATACTGGGCACCACCTCTCCTCACGGGGGACTCCCTTGGACCGACCCCTCTCAATCTCGAGCTGATGTGATGAAACCCGGAGCTGCCCAATGACGACTCGTAGGTGGTGGGGAAGGTAGGTCTGCATGTATCTCGGAATCTCGATGAAGCCCGTGCCCGATATATGTAGAGAATGCTCGCGGTAGTAGAGCATTTTCGGTGGCAATGTACCCCTAGGGCTCACCCATGTCCTCTGTATGTATGTATGCCATATCTCCTGACGAATGATCCTATTCCTCTCTTGATGAGAGAGCGAGTAGGTGGGTGCATGAGAGTCGTACTGTAGTGGTGGTAGCCTGTCTATGTCAAAGCCATGGTGGGCAAGCCAGTCTCGTGTCTGTGCATACCATGAGGAGGTGTCGCCTGCTAATGCCATATCACGTGATGCCTCGAAAGCTCGATAAGCAATGCGCTCTGTATCCATGCTCCGAAGTCTGTGTAATAGGCATACTGTCTGGAATAGTGCCTCAACTAGCATCGGTGGTGCAGCGAGCTCTGCTCTAATGATATCATGTGGTACTGAAGGCTTGCTGCGGATAAGTCTGGCAATCATGAGGATATGTGGCCTCTCTAATGCTGTCCATACTGATGTAGCTAATCCTGGTCCCCATATGGCTGCCCCATACATGAGCGCTGGCGTAACCAAAGTGTCAAAGAGCCACCCCTTTGTGCGGGGCTCCTGAAAATATGCTTGGTGGCACTGTCTCTCCATCAAAGCTAGTGCTGAGTACCCACGTGTGATGCGGTCACGGGCTGCCTGAGCCATAGAGAAGATCCCTGATGCGGCTGTAAATGTCACCCCCAAGTAAACATATGATCCGACCACCTCGATCGGTCCACCTGCTGCTGTGAACACACTATGTCTGCGTACCTGTGCTGATGTATGAAAGATCAAGACCTTGGTTTTACCAAGGTTCACCGATAACCCTCTGTGTCTGCAAAAGTCATCTAGGCCGTGTAGATGATGCTGTAGACCTTCTGCAGACTCTGAAACCAATACAATATCATCAGCGTATAAAAGAATATGGACAGTGGATCCATGTACCTCAATGCCATCTCCCCCCTGCTGCTGTATGAAGTCCACTATCTCATCAATGTAGAGACCAAAGAGGGTGGGTGAGAGAGGGCATCCTTGCTTCACCCCGATAGTGCTAGCAAGTGGATCAGATAAGCCCCCTGGACATCTGACTCTACCAGATACTCTCTCGTATAAGGCGTAGATCCCCCATATCATCTCCTCCGGAGCTCCAATGTCAAGTAGTCGTATGAAGAGTCGATCCCTGGGAACAGTGTCAAATGCTTTGCGGAAGTCCACAAAGCAACAATATAATCTCCTCTTCTTCACCCTGGCCTGGTCGATCAGGCATCTCAGAGTGAAGATGTGGTCAATGGTAGAGTAATCTCGTATGAAACCTGCCTATCCTGGAGCCCTGATGCCCTTCCTCTCAGCGAGAGTACTCAACTCTGTCTCTAGTACCGCCCCATATAACTTGGCCAATATAGGGCCAATCATGATCGTCCGGTATGTAGCTGGATCCATAGTATCACCTGACTTATGAATGGGCACTATGGTGTGCTCAGTCCATGAGTCAGGGAACCCTTCAACCAATGCACGGTTGAAGAGGTGGGCAATGAGCGGTGCCAGGGTCGTGCCTCCGTAGATGAGGTGCTCTGCCTGTAAACCGAAGGGGTCATGTGCTCTGCCATGCTGTAGACGGGCAATAGCGCGTCCCACCATAGTGGGTGTGAAGAAGTCAGAGGTAGTAGGACGTGAGCTCTGTGGACTGGGAATGGGGGGCTTGTCTGGGATCTCGTATAGGCTCCGTGTATAGCTATGCCAAGTGCTCGGGTCTCGGATGGGTGTCTCTTGTCTCCTCTCTCTCAAATGTTGCCATGCCACTACACTGTCTCGACTCATGAGCAAATGATAAATATCCCAATACTGTCTCTCCTCCCAATGCCGCCGTTTGCGGCGAGTAAGGCTCTGCATGCGACGCTGTGCCTGTGTGTGTGTAATATCTCCTCTATGCTCTAAAATCCGTAGGTGCTTCCGTAGCTCACGACAATCAGCATCATACCAGAGAGAGAGAGAGAGAGAGAGAGAGAGAGAGAGAGAGAGAGAGAGAGAGAGAGAGAGAGAGAGAGAGAGAGAGAGAGAGAGAGAGAGAGAGAGAGAGAGAGAGAGAGAGAAAGAAAGAAAGAAAGAAAGTCATATTAACTTCTTCTGGAGGCCAAACTTGGCCTATGAGACAAAAAACCATGTACAAGTGTAGTAACCCTGTGTAGAGGATAAAATGAAATAAAAGGTATATCGTGACACAAAGATATATAAGGCTGGAAAAGGATGGGAAGACGTGGCTCTGACTCCGCAGATAGTGGCCACCTAATACATGGGGGACATGTGAGTAAAAGTGTGAGTAAAACACCCTAGCTACTGGTGAATGGGTGGGGGTGGGTGTAGTATGTGGTACATCGGGGGTGGTCTGAGTGCCTCCTGAAGGAAGACAACCCATGGGGTGGTGGTGCGCCTATGCTCCATCATGTGGTCGTAGGCTGTCCTGATGCGTGAGATATCCTCCTGATATAGTCGTGGTCGATGATATCTGCCCATGCGTGGTCGGCGCCGTGCTCTCTGTGCTGCTGCCTGGTGGAGCGTGAGCCCTATAGGTGGACATGTCTGATGTAGCTCAGCTCGCTGAAAAAACTGGGTAATGGTCTGCTGTGTACTCACTCGTGGCTGATGTGTGGGCTGGAGTGATCGATCTCGCCTCTCGTATGCTGCCGCGAGGAAGCGTCCCAAGCGTCGCTGGTCTCCCATGGTCATGCATAACGGGAGTGACTCCTCTATCTGGAACTGTGCTCGTAGGTCTAAGTATGCTGGGCATCTGATAACAAAATGCTCCTCACTCTCTACCTCTGTCTCGCATACTGGGGACCACCTCTCCTCACAGGGGACTCCCCTGGATCGACCCCTCTCAATCTCAAGCTGGTGCGATGAGACCCGGAGCTGCCCAATGATGACTCGAAGGTGGTGGGGTAGATATGTATGCATGTATCTCGGAATCTCGATGAAGCCCTCGTCGGATATATGTAGAAAATGCTCACGGTAATAGAGCATTTTCGGTGGCAATGTACCCCTAGGGCTCACCCATGTCCTCTGTATGTATGTATGCCATATCTCCTGACGAATGATCCTATTCCTCTCCTGATGAGAGAGCGAGTAGGTGGGTGCATGTGAGTCGTACTGTAGTGGTGGTAGCCTGTCTATGTCAAAGCCATGGTGGGCCAGCCAGTCTCGTGTCTGTGCATACCATGAGGAGGTGTCGCCTGCTAATGCCATGTCCCGTGATGCCTGGAAAGCCCGATAAGCAATGCGCTCTGTATCCATGCTGCGGAGTCTGTGTAATAGGCATACTGTCTGGAATAGTGCCTCAACTAGCATCGGTGGTGTAGCGAGATCTGCTCTAATGATATCATGTGGTATTGAAGGCTTGCTGCGGATAAGTCTAGAAATCATGAGGATCTGTGGCCTCTCTAATGCTGTCCATACTGATGTGGCTAATCCTTGTCCCCATATGGCTGCCCCATACATGAGCGCTGGTGTAACCAAAGTGTCGAAGAGCCACCCCTTTGTGCGGGGCTCCTGAAAATATGCCTGGTGGCACTGTCTCTCCATCAAGGCAAGTGCTGCATACCCACGTGTGATGCGGTCACGTGCAGCCTGAGACATAGAGAAGACCCCTGATGCTGCTGTAAATGTCACTCCCAAGTAAACATATGATGGAGGCCGAAATTGGCCTATGAGATAAAACATATACATCAGTATGATCCAATCCACTTTGACCCCAAAAGGAAAATAAAGTGAGAGTACAAAACAGAGTATAAAAGGAGTGGATAATAGCTGGCGTCGAGGGTGTGGGGTGCTATGGGCATGCACTCTATATGCTCAATAGGTGAGATACAAATATGTTATGCATAGGGAGGGGAGGCGTAGTGGTGTCATAACCCTCTAAATATCTGGAGTGGGTGTAGGATATAATGCATCAATGGGTAAGGCATCGTGGCGATCCTGAAAATGCTCTGCATATTGAGATCGATAGGGGTGCACTGCGGATGTCTCCGTATCTCCATGTCATGGCGTGCGTGAATCGCCTGAATCTCTCTCTGATGGGGACGGGCTCTCCGGGGTGGGGGTCTCGGTCGTCGACGCTGTCGTCTAAGCTCCTCTCCTCTCTGTAATGTGACACCCCGCATCGATCTGGGTCCTCGGGTGGTTGTGGGTCTGAAAAAATCTGTAATGTAAGTCTGGGGGGTCAGGTGTATCTCCATTTGCTGCTGGAGAAGTGATGCACGGCGGCGCAGGAGCTCTACCAGGAAACGACCTATAGTGCGCTTGTTCTCTGTCTCCAATAAAGCCCTGATCTCTCTGGGCCCCTTGAAGAGTTGTGGGTAGCGGTCTCTGATGTCCTCATATGCCTGGCATCTGCATGTGTAGTGCTCCTCGTCCTCCACCTCCTCTCAGCATATCCTGCATAATCTCTCATCCCTCGGGGTATGTGTCGCACGCCCAACCTCAATCTCGAGCTGGTGTGATGATATACTCTGAGCTGCCCAATGGCCACTCTCTCTGCCGGTGCCATGTATGTATCCATGTATCGTGGTCCACAATTAGGAAGTGCTCTCTGTAGTGTTGCCTCTTTGTGGGAAGAGGCTCTCGCGGTGCTATCCATGTCTCCCTGACGTGTATCTGTAGTAGGTCATGACGGATGATCCCGTTCCTCTCCGAACGAGAGAGGATAATGTAGGGGGAAGAGAGGTCATACTGAAAAGGTGGGAGATCTGTAATGCTCATGCCATGGTCTGCTAACCATCGGTAGGTCTATGCATACCATACTCTCACATGCCCCGTCTCTGCCAAATGTCTAGAGGTCTCAAATGCAAGCCTGGTGAGTCTGCTGGTGGGGAGCTCTCTGACTCTCAGAATAAAGGTCACCAGCTGAATGAGGGCCTCCACTAGCATCGGTGGTGTGCCAAGCTCAGCTCGTATAATGTCATGTGGAACGGAGGGCTTGCTTTGGAGCAAGCGTGAGATCATGGTGACCTTGGGCCTCTCAATCCGCATCCACATCGCCTCCGTGATCCCTGGTGCCCATACTGCCGCGGCATACATCAATGCGGGTGTCACTAGAGTATCAAAGAGCCACCCCTTTTGGCTCTTGAAAATGTGCCTGAAAGAAGCGTCTTGCGTCAATCTATCTCTCGCTGCCTGTGCCATGGAGAATACCCCTGTGCTGCCCGAAAAGTTGATACCTAGGTAGACGTAGGAGTCCACTACCTCTATCTGTCCTCCAGCTTTGGTGAAGGAGGCGTGATGGCGTACTGTCCTAGAGGTATGGAAGATCATGACCTTGGTCTTGCCAAGGTTCACTGTGAGTCCTCTCTCCGTGCAGAAGGTATTAAGCGCCTGTAAATGTGACTGCAACCCCTCCTGTGACTTTGAAAGCAGAACAATGTCATCAACATATAATAGGATGTGTACTTGCGTATCTCCGAGGTCTCCTCCTAGCCCTCCTTCTCGCTGTATATACTCCGTGATCTCGTCGACGTAGAGACCGAAGAGAGTGGGCGAGAGAGGGAAACTTTGTTTCACACCAATGGTGCACCGCCGAGGCAGCGCACCCTGCCGGTGACTTGTGCATACAAAGCATGGATGGCCCATAGCATGTCTGATGGTAGCCGCAACTCCCGGAGTCTCCATAGTAGTCTCTCTCGAGGGATCATGTCGAAGGCTTTGCGGAAATCCACAAAGCAACAGTATAGTCTCCGTTTCCTCGCCTTCACGCTCTCAATCAAGCAACGAAGTACGAAGATGTGGTCGATGGTGGAGAAAGTGCGGCGGAAGCCTCCCTGGCCGGGTGCTCGGATCAGAGCTGCCTCCGCGTATGTACTGAGCTCTGCCTCTAGTATTGCCGGATAGATCTTGGCCAAGATGTGGCCTATCGTAATAGTCCTGTAGTTCCCTAGGTCCATCATATCGCCAGACTTATGGATAGGCACAATGGTATGCATAGTCCACGAGTCAGGTAATCCCTCAACCAAAGCACGGTTGAAGAGATGGGCGATCAAGTGGGAGACTACATCTATTGTGTATATAAAGTGCTCGCCCTATAGTCCCATGTGGTCTGCTGAGCAGCTGTGCTGTAGCCTATGGATGGCCTGTCGTACCATGCCTGTTGTGAATAGGGTGGATATCACAGGCCGCGGTGTAGGAGGGGTCGACAATGGTGGCTGTCCTGGGATGTCATATAACCTCTGGGCGTAGGTGTGCCAAGCATGAGGATCTCCTATGGGTGTAGGTGGGCCGGGCTCATGGAGGGCCCGAGGGCCCTCCACGCGGTGGCACAATCCCTACTCATGAGAAGGTCAAACAACTCTGCCTCTTGTCGCTCCTTGAAAGCTCGCCTCTTCCGGCGTGTGAGAGCTCGCATCTGTCGTCGTGCCTCCCTCTCTGTGATGGATCCCAAGATACTCTGTGCTCTGAGATGTTGGTATAGTCGTCTACACTCCTCATTGTACCACCTATTCTGAGGTGTATGCCCCAGTCGTGTCGAATGTGTAGTGCTATGGGTGGTGTATGGAAAGCTGAGAGTAGAGGATGTGTGGAGGATCGAGGAGAAGTGGGCGGTGAGGGTGTCCAATGGGGCGGAGGGATCAAGGGAGTAGATGAGCTCTCGAACATGGGAGCTATAGATATGTGCTAGCTCATGTCTAAAGTGAATGGTGGTATGGGCATGTGGCTGTATGGTGACGGGGTGTGATATGCATGGTGAGCCGCTTATGGATAGGGCAAGATATGCGTGGTCAACTCCAATCTCCCAGGGTCCGATAACATAGTCTACCACACTACCCCCTTATGGTGTCGTGGGTGGAATGCAGGTGAGGCCACCCGAGGTGGGCTAGGTCTCCATCCCATTATATATAATGAGACGGTGTGCTGCTCCCATCTGGAGTAGGTATCTGCCGTATGAGGTGGGCGTGGCGGTGTCGGCTGAGGCGGTGAGTGTAGACATATCCTCTATGGTACGAAGCATCTTAGGGTCATCAAAGTCATAGATATCACACTGGTGGCTCTGAGTCCGGGCGTTGAAGTCTCCTACAAGGAAGACTTCGCCCATCCCGGTATACTCCATAATGGTGTCATTGAGGCAGTCATATGGCGATGTAGTGTCTGTTCCCTCCTCCCCTAAGGGCTGCTCGGGGGAATGTGTGAAGCGCGAGCCGGTGGGTGCAATATAGCGTACGGCGAACTACGCTGCTCTCTCCTCTGATAGTTGGAGGCGTATCCACATGAAACGTGCCTCTGGGTCTCTGGCTACCACTTGTACCCTGTGCTGTAGCGACTGTCTGTAGAGCACGGCTACTCCTCTTGATCCTCGTGAGGTTTGGTGTCTCATCTGTCGGTGGTGAGCTGACTCCCACATATAGCCCTCAATCCTCGGTAGGCTCCTCCCCGGGCTCTCGTGTGTCTCTGTCAAGAAGATCATGTCTCTGTCCTCCATCACCTCCTCAAGACGTGCTGGATGTGTCCACAAAGATGCATTGCAATTCCAGACTCCAATGTGCACCTCTTGTTGTGCTTCTCATAGGCCGCGAATCCCTAGTCAATGGGCCGTCCATCTATGATGACACGACCGTCTCTGTATAGGGCACGATGTCCCTCTCGTTGGGCCTGGAGGACACGCGGCATGCATGCACGTCTGTGTTCTACCTGCATCCGTGTGAGATCGTCATCTAAATAGATGGGGGTGCCCGATGTAGTGCGTAGTACCGTCCGTCGTCAGAGGAAGTCTCTCCTCCCTGCCTCATCTGAGAGCTGAATGATAAGTGCTCTGCTTCGTGTGGTGTCCAGTCCTTCTCTCCAGGCTCTGGTGAAAGGGAGAGGCTCATCCGCGCGGTATCCAAGTAGTGTGCACAAGCGACGCGCGTCCTTCTCCGGTGATCCATCTGTCTGTGTGAGGCCGGAGACGCGAACATTGAGCCTGCGAGCCTGTCGCATCCGCTCCTCCTCAATGGTGGTGTGTACTATGTGGATCTCCTCACGGTGGTTGTTCTTCTTTGCCTCCTGTCGAAGGTTCTTTTTTACAACCTCGACCCATCCATCTTTCTTAGTCTCAAGCTCGCTCTGAACCACCTCCATGCACTCCTTGATAGTCACCCGAATGTCCTCTAGCTGTGGGGCGATCTCCCCCTCCTCGCGTATGCTGTCCAGTTTCGTTCTTCATCTTAGTAAGCTAAGTGTGCAACTCCTCCTTGTCCCGTGAGTGCTGCTTGCGGGTAGCAAGAAGCTCTTCCCGAAGCGACTCGTTTTCCTTCTCCAAGGTTGCCACCTTGGCTTCGAGGGCGACAACTTTGCGGGTAACCCCGTTCAGTGCACAAGCTCCTTCTTTCTTCTGTTTTCCTATTAACTCTCGGAGGATATGCTCTAAGGTGGCCAGATGTTCCTCCAACTCGGGAGCCATGGAGGGGGGAGAGAGAGAGAGAGAGAGAGAGAGAGAGAGAGAGAGAGAGAGAGAGAGAGAGAGAGAGAGAGAGAGAGAGAGAGAGAGAGAGAGAGAGAGAGAGAGAGAGAGAGAGAGAGAGAGAGAGAGAGAGAGAGAGAGAGGAGAGAGAGAGAGAGAGAGAGAGAGAGAGAGAGAGAGAGAGAGAGAGAGAGAGAGATGAGAGAGAGAGAGAGAGAAAGAAAGAAAGAAAAGACTTTTTAACGTCTATTAGAGGCCAAAATCGGCCTATGAGACAAAACATATACATCAGTATGATCCAATCCACTGTGATCCAAAACAAAAATAAAGTGTGAGAGAGAGAGAGAGAGAGAGAGAGAGAGAGAGAGAGAGAGAGAGAGAGAGAGAGAGAGAGAGAGAGAGAGAGAGAGAGAGAGAGAGAGAGAGAGAGAGGAGAGAGAGAGAGAGAGAGAGAGAGAGAGAGAGAGAGAGAGAGAGAGGGTTAGGGTTTGGGCTTGGGTTAAGATTGTGGTTGGGGTTTAAGGTGTTGACTTAGGGTTAAGGTTAGTTGGGAGAGTAGATTAGGTAATTTTGGGTTAGGGTTTCAATCCGTGAGCTTAGGGTTTGGGTTTGGGATTAGGGTTAGGTTTAGGGTTAGGTTTGGGGGTTAGGGTTTTGGGTAGGGCATGGAAGCGGTTCATACCTATGGTTAGGGTTCCATAGCGTATGGGGCGGGTTAGAGTTTCGTCAAGGGCGGCAGCTGGGAGGGCGTGACCGGAGGCTCTGACGGAGAAGTTAGAGGCGGGGAGGTGACGGGGCTGCAGGGGGGTGCTTGGCAAAGGTGGAGCTCGGCGCTGCAGAGGGACCGGCGGAGGTTGCTGGGCAGAGGGGTGTTCGATGCAGAGGGCTGTAGGCGGGTGCTGCAGAGGGGCGACGAGAGAGAGAGAGAGAGAGAGAGAGAGAGAGAGAGAGAGAGAGAGAGAGAGAGAGAGAGAGAGAGAGAGAGAGAGAGAGAGAGAGAGAGAGAGGAGAGAGAGAGAGAGAGAGAGAGAGAGAGAGAGAGAGAGAGAGAGAGAGAGAGAGAGAGAGAAAGAAAGAAAGGTATATTAACGTCTTTCAAAGGCCAAACTTGGCCTATGAGACAAAATCATATACAACTGTGGTAATCTCTGTGTAGCAATGGAAAGGAAAAAAATACTCGCTACACAAAACTGTGTAGGCGGAAAACAGCAAAGGATGGTGGTACCTGTATTGAGGAGGAAGTGGGAATAAAATAATGGTGCCTGGGGGGAGAGTGGCTCTGGCTCAGCAGATAATGACCACCTGATACAAAGGGGAGCCATGAGGGAGTGAATATGTATACCCTAAGTGCTGATGATGGGTGGAGGTGGGTGGAGTATATGGTACATCGGTGGCGGTAGGAGTGCCTCCTGGAGGAAGCCTGTCCAAGTGGTGGTAGTGCGCCTATGCTCCATCATGTAGTCGTGGGCTATCCTGATGCGTGAGATATCCTCCTGGTGTAGTCGTGGTCGTCGGTACCCAACCAGATGTGGTCGGCGTCGCACTCTCTGTGCCGCTGCCTGCTGGAGTGTGAGCCCTATGCCTCTGGGAAGGGGGTCCGTCCGATGTGGACCAACGCGCTCAAAATACTGAGTAATAGTCTGCTGGGTACTCACCCGTGTCTGGTGTGTAGGCTCTAGCATCTGATCTCGTCTCTCATATGCAGCCATGAGGAAACGCCCCATCCTCCGCTGGTGTGCAGTGGTCATGCACAACTGGAGTGACTCCTCTATGTGGAACTGTGCTCGTAGGTCCGAGTATGCCGGGCATCTGATAACGAGGTGCTCCTCACTCTCTATCTCTGTATGGCATACTGGGCACCACCTCTCTTCTCGAGGGACTCCTCTAGCCCGACCCCTCTCGATCTCGAGCTGATGTGATGAAACTCGAAGCTGCCCAATGATGACTCGAAGGTGGTGTGGTAGGTATGTCTGCATGTAGCGTGGAGTCTCAATGAAGCCCTTGTCTGAAATCCGTAGAAAATGCTCACGGTAGTGAAGCATTTTCGGTGTCAATGTCCTCCCGGGCTCATCCATGTCCTCTGTATGTATGTATGCCATATCTCCTGACGGATGATCCTATTTCTCTCTTGGTGAGAGAGTGAATAGGTGGGAGCCTGGGAGTCATACTGTACTGGTGGTAGTCTGTCTATGTCAAAACCATGGAGGGCAAGCCAATCCCGTGTCTGTGCATACCATGATGAGGTGTCTTCGGCTAGTGCCATGTTGCGTGATGCCTGGAAAGCTCTGTAAGTGATGCGCTCTGTGTCCATGCTCTGGATCCTGTGTAACAGGCATACTGTTTGGAAGAGTGCCTCTACTAGCATCGGTGGTGCAGCAAGCTCTGCCCTAATGATATCATGGGGTACCGAAGATTTGCTGCGGATGAGTCTAGCAATCATGAGAATCTGCGGTCTCTCTAGTGCTGTCCATGATGATGTAGCTAATCCCGTCCCCATATAGCTGCACCATACATGAGTGCTGGGGTAACTAAAGTGTCGAAGAGCCACCCCTTTGTGCGGGGCTCCTGAAAATATGCCTGGTGACACTGTCCCAAGTAGACATATGAACCAACTACCTCAATGGGTCCGCCTGCCGCTGTGAAAGAACTGTGTCTCCTCACCTGTGCTGATGTATGGAAGATCAAAACCTTGGTTTTACCAAGGTTCACTGATAACCCTCTATGTGTACAAAAATCATCTAGGCCGTGTAGGTGACGCTGTAGACCCTTTGCAGACTCTGAAACGAGCACAATATCATCTGCATATAAAAGAATGTGGATAGTAGTCCCTCGTACCTCAATGCCCTCTCCTCCTTGCTGCCATATGAAGTCCACTATCTCGTCAATGTATAAACCAAAAAGGGTGGGTGAGAGGGGGCACCCTTGCTTCACCCCGATGGTGCTAGCAAGTGAATCGGATAGACCGCCTCGGCATCTGACTCTACCTGATACTCTCTCATATAAGGCGTAGATCCCCCATATCATCTCCTCTGGAGCCCCGATATCGTGTAGACGTCTGAAGAGCCTCTCCCTGGGAACTGTGTCGAAGGGTTTGCGGAAGTCCACAAAGCAACAGTACAATCTCCTCTTCCTCACTCGTGCCTGGTCAATCAAGCATCTCAAAGTGAAGATGTGGTCAATGGTAGAGTAATCTCGTCTGAATCCTTCCTGTCCCGGGGCCATGACACCCTTCCTCTCGGCAAGAGTGCTCAACTCTGTCTCTAGCACTACCCCATATAACTTGGCCAGTATGGGGCCAATCATGATCGTCCGGTATGTGGATGGATCCATAACATCACCTGACTTATGAATGGGCACAATGGTGTGCTCAGTCCATGAGTCAGGAAACCCTTCAACCAATGCTCGGTTGAAGAGGTGGGCAATGAGCGGTGCTAGGGTCGTGCATCCGTAGATGAGATGCTCTGCCTGTAAACCGAACTGGTCATGGGCCCTTCCATGCTGTAGATGGGCAATGGCACGGCTCACCATAGTCGATGTGAAGAAGTCACATGTAGTGGGGCGTGAGCTCTGTGGCATGGGAATGGGGGGCTGGTCAGGGATCTCGTATAGGTTCTGCGCATAGCTATGCCAAGTGCTCGGGTCTCGAATGGGTGTCTGCTGTCTCCTCTCTCTCAGGTGTCGCCATGCCACTGCACTATCCCGGCTCATGAGCAAGTGATAGATATCCCAGTACTGTCTCTCCTCCCATTCTCGCCGCTTGCGATGGGTAAGGCTCTGCATGCGTCGCTGTGCCTGCCTGTGTGTAATATCCCCCCTATGCTCTAAAACTATAGGTGCTTCTTGAGCTCTCGACAATCTGTATCGTACCAGCAATTTTGGGGCATGGATCCCGTGCGTGGACGGTGTGTATGTGTGTGGTGTGGAAAGCTTTGTAGGGCTGAGTCATGTAGGATAGTGGTGATCTGCGATGTGAGTGTGTCTAGTGGTGATAGTGGGTCGAGGGAGAGTAGGCGGGTGTGTAAGTGGTGTGCATAAACATGTGAGAGCTCGTGTGTGAAGTGTATCGTGGTGTGTGGCTCAATGAGTGTGGGAGGGTCTAATGCAATATGAGATGAAAGTGTGAACGTGATAAATGTATGGTCAGCACCGAGTGGACGTCGTCCAATACTAAGTGAGTGAATAAGTGAAGCTCCAGAAATGGTACCCAAAATGTAGTCAACCGTGCTCTCGCCTCCACGTGAGGGAAGCAAGTAAGTCCACTTGAGCCTGGCCAACGGTGCATCCCGTTATATATAACGACCTAGCTCAAGTAGAGAGAGATTGAGAGAGAGAGAGAGAGAGAGAGAGAGAGAGAGAGAGAGAGAGAGAGAGAGAGAGAGAGAGAGAGAGAGAGAGAGAGAGAGAGAGAGAGAGAGAGAGAGAGAGAGAGAGAGAGAGAGAGAGAGAGAGAGAGAGAGAGAGAGAGAAAGAGAAAGAAAGAAAGTCATATTAACGTCTTCTGGAGGCCAAACTTGGCCTATGAGACAAAAACCATGTACAAGTGTAGTAACCCTGTGTAGAAGATAAAATGAAATAAAAAGTATATCGCTACACAAAGCTATATAGGGCTGGAAAAGGCTGGGGAGACGTGGCTCTGACTCTGCACTGCAGATAGTGGCCACCTAATACATGGAGGGATCCAAAATGTGAGTAAAACGCCCTAGCTACTGGTGATGGGTGGAGGTGGGTGTAGTATGTGGTACATCGGTGGTGGTCTGAGTGCCTCTTGAAGGAAGACAACCCAGGGGGTGGTGGTACGCCTATGCTCCATCATGCGGTCGTAGGCAATCCTGATGCGTGAGATATCCTCCTGATATAGTCGTGGTCGACGATATCCGCCCATGCGTGGTCGGCGCCGTGCTCTCTGTGCTTCTGCCTGGTGTAGCGTGAGCCCTATAGATGGACCTCTCTGATGTAGCTCAACTCGCTGAAAGAACTGCGTAATGGTCTGCTGGGTTCTCACCCGTGGCTGATGTATGGGCTGTAGTGACCGCTCTCGCCTCTCGTATGCTGCCGTGAGAAATCGTCCCAAGCGTCTCTGGTCTCCCATAGTCATGCACAGCTGGAATGACTCCTCGATATGGAACTGTGCTCGTAGGTCTAAGTATGTTGGACATCTGATAACAAAATGCTCCTCACTCTCTACCTCTGTCTGGCATACTGGGCACCACCTCTCCTCACGGGGGACTCCCTTGGACCGACCCCTCTCAATGTCGAGCTGATGTGGTGAAACCCGGAGCTGCCCAATCACGACTCGTAGGTGGTGGGGAAGGTAGGTCTGCATGTATCTCGGAATCTCGATGAAGCCCGTGCCCGATATATGTAGAAAATGCTCGCGGTAGTAGAGCATTTTCGGTGGCAATGTACCCCTAGGGCTCACCCATGTCCTCTGTATGTATGTATGCCATATCTCCTGACGAATGATCCTATTCCTCTCTTGACGAGAGAGCGAGCAGGTGGGTGCATGAGAGTCGTACTGTAGTGGTGGTAGCCTGTCTATGTCAAAGCCATGATGGGCAAGCCAGTCTCGTGTCTGTGCATACCATGAGGAGGTGTCGCCTGCTAATGCCATATCACGTGATGCCTCGAAAGCATGATAAGCAATGCGCTCTGTATCCATGCTCCGAAGTCTGTGTAATAGGCATACTGTCTCGAATAGTGCCTCAACTAGCATCGGTGGTGAAGCGAGCTCTGCTCTAATGATATCATGTGGTACTGAAGGCTTGCTGCGGATAAGTCTGGCAATCATGAGAGAGAGAGAGAGAGAGAGAGAGAGAGAGAGAGAGAGAGAGAGAGAGAGAGAGAGAGAGAGAGAGAGAGAGAGAGAGAGAGAGAGAGAGAGAGAGAGAGAGAGAGAGAAAGAAAGAAAGAAAGAAAGTGTTTTTACGTCTATTAGGAGGCCGAACTCGGCGTATGAGACAAATCGATGTACATGGGTGTATCTTCTGTCAATCAGAAAAGATAAAAGTGCTGAAAAGAAACTGGTTAAGCTGATATAGATCTCCGTAGTATGCATGTGGGGATACCCATGAAAGTGGTGGGGGGTGTATGGAGTGCGATATCTATGATAGTCTATATGCAAAAGGGTAGTACAACAACCATGAGAATGCATCTAAAACGACTAACTAGCTCCATCCTGTGCTAGTGGGTGGGATGTAATATGTGATACATAGGTGGAGGTGGAGTCAGGGCCACCCTGATGGCTGCAACGGGATCGGCCATCATCTGGGATCGTCTCTCCTCCATGGCGCGATGGTCACAAGCCTGGATCTCCGCAATCTGGTGTCGGTGAAGTCTCTGGGCCCGATATCCTATAGCACGGGGTCGTCTCCTAGCTCGAGATACCTGAGCCTGCTGAAGAGTCACCCCGCTCGGTATGTGGGCTGAGGGGGGGAGGGCTGCAGCACGTCGTGGAATAAAGAAGTCAGTGAGCTGACTCTGTCTCCCTCCTGTATGGAGTGCTACAGTAGGCTGGAGTAGGGAATCTCTGTGACTCTGTATCTCTAGTAAGAATCGCCCGAACTGTCGCTGGTCTCTAGAGTCCATGATCTCTCGGAGGGTGGGCTGCCCTGCAAACAGAGTCTCGTATCTGCCTCTGATGCCATCATATGCGCTACATCTGCATACAAAGTGCTCCTCATCCTCCATCTCTACTCTGCATACTCTGCATATCCGCTCCTCTCTGGGAATGTCTGCGGCTCTGCCCGTCTCAATCTCGAGTCGGTGTGATGAGACTCTCAGCTGGCCAATCGCTACCCTCAAGCTATGAGGCATGTGAGTATCCATGTAGCGTGGTCGCTGGATGAAACCGTCAGCTAGTATGTCTATGAACTGGTCTCGATAGTGCGATAGTCTCGATCCCATGTGTGCTGTGTGCCATGTCTGACTAATGTAGAGCTGCCAGAGATCCTGTCTGAGCACAACATTCCTCTCACGACGAGAGAGGTGGATGTGAGGTGAGTCTGGGTCATACTAAAAAGGCGGCAATCTGTCCATATCAAGTCCATGACTATCAAACCAGACTCTAACCTGAGTGTACCAAGCTCTCTCATATCCTAACTCTGATATCTGTATAGATGCCTCGAGCTCTGTGTGTGAGTCTATCTGTAGGGAGGTCCCTAATCCTCTGAATAAAGCAGATAGTCTGGAATAGTGCCTCTACTGCCATGGGTGGTGCAGCTAG
>MU261973.1:70000-80000 GCA_020310875.1 Ceratopteris richardii
TCTTGGACGACCTCTTCATTGGGGCCTCCTCCTCCTCCCCCTCTCTTGGCTTCTTGGGCGACTCGTCCTCCTCTTTTGTCTTCTTGGGCGACTCCTCCTCCTCCTGCACTTGAGCAACCTCTTCTTGGGCGAAGACTCCTCCTTGGGCGACCTCTCTTTCCGTCAACACTTGAAGGATTGGCTGACAAATGGTTCAGCCAGTACGCGGAAAACCATTTCCAAACATGGGAAGCATTGAGGACCGAATTCACATACGCATTTCGGCCAGGTAACTCTACAGAAAGAACATTAGATGAACTTGAGAATCTAATCTTGCATATGGGAAAATCATTTTCAGAACTTGTGATGCGGGCAAAGTCACTCGTGGCAAGATTGTTGGAACCACTAGGGGATTGCCTTGTTAAGAAGTGGGTGGAGAAAGCCTTGTCGAAATCCACACAGCAGAAGCTTAGAGAGCTTTTGAGGCCGGATGCCACTTTAAGAGAATTCGAAGCAGCTGCCACAAGGATTGAGGCTGCACGGGTTCATTTTGGAACACATCTAGGAAAGACTTTCCCCCAAGATGAAGATATGGTGACACCCTTGAGAAAGGAACTAGAGACCTTAAGGCTTCCAAGAAATCGAGAAGAGGACAAGGGTACTTCGGAAGGTCTCGCTCAGATACGACAAGAGCTTGAGGAACTCAAAACATTAAGGGAGGTAAGAACTGGACTATGGTGTTCTCTCTGTACTAATCATGGACACACAGCACAAGAGTGTCCAAGGAGGCTAACATGCCAGTTTTGTGGAAAGGGTGGCCATGAGGCCAAGGATTGTTATTTTTAAAGGGTTTTGGGAACCAGGGTATGATGCAAGGACAACCACCAGCACCAGCAACTCAATGGGTAGGGGTGGTTTAGTCCTCCTTGTTAGGGCTCCTTGTTAGGGCAACCACCCTTAACATCCACTACAACACCTTCTGTAACAACTTTTTACACCAATCAAGGACTTCAACGGCAAGAAGGTAGGCCTCACCAGAATCGACCACCTAGGCCTATAATGTGTTACAGATGTGGGGAGTATGGACACTTCCAAAGTAAATGTTCACTTCCTGAGGATGCCCCACCATGCAAAAACTGTCCTGAAACACGGGATCATTACACGAAGGACTGCCCAAAGTCAATGGCGTCTACAAGCACACCAGGTAACTCTTGCCCCCTACATATGATCACAGTAACTAATGATGAGGGCAATGTAGACTCTCCAAGTGCCCGAGTAGTCCAGCTTGAGGAACTTCGCGGAGTAATGACTAGGGCACAAAAGCAGAAGGCATCTTTGAAAGATGCTACCAAGGAAGCAACAGATTCAACAAAGGATAAGGGAAAAAAGACCATGGAGCATAAACCTTCTCAAGAAGCCAAACACAACCAAGACAAGGAGAAAATCTCACTGGGAAGAGTAGGAAGAAATGAAGATACTCTTGAGCAAGTTATTGACAAAGCTTATGCAGTATCTAAGGAGGACCTATGGCACTTTCAAAATGGAGCTACTTCAAGGAACAATCAAGAAGGCTTTCTCACTGCAGTTCAAGTCTTGCAGAGCACCTACCAACAGGTATCTTTATATAACTTGTTAGCTATGAGTCTTGGATTCAGAGGAGAAGTAATGGCTGCCATAAATGGGTTAGACCCTGGCACCATATTAAGTGGCGAGCAAGGCTTCACTTCTCTAATTTCTCAACAAATACCTATACCATCAACTTATAGCTCAGAACCATCTAGGATGGCACCTCTTACTGATTACAAGAGCCCTAGATTAACTGTAAGTATCAAGGGAACTCCCTTGGTAGGAGTGATAGTTGATGGGGGATCTGGTATTAATCTGATGCCTGAGTACACAATGACATTGCTCAATTTGAAACCAACTAAGGCTGCTCATTTTACAGTATCATTGGCAGACCAAAGCAAGGTAAGCCCACTAGGCATAGTGGAAAAGGTTGAAGTCGTCATCCATAAGCTAAAATTTGTGTTGGATTTTGTGGTAATAACACTCCCAAAGGTGAAGGGAGGATTTCCTCTTTTGATAGGAAGGCCATGGCTACGCCACAGTAAAGCGGTACATGACTGGGGTAGTGACACCTTATGGGTGGCGGGACCAGACAAGGTAATGAGACAACTTCAGATGGAAGGAGGAACGGATGAAGCCTTGGGTACTTCTCAAGTTGTTCTCCATCTAGAGCAAACTACAGAGGAAGGCAAGGAAGATAACAATGGAGAAGACGAACAACTGACTAGACAAGGAGGAGCAAGCATTTGGGCCACACCTCCTCCACCACGGGTTCTAGAAAATGAAGAAATATCATGACAGAAAGGGCACCTTCACCTCCCTGGGCGTCTCCACCTCCTAATTCAAGTAGGGTGTCTAGACCTCCTAGTCCAAATTGGGCGCCTCCATCACCTCCAAGCAGCTGGATGACTCCACCTCCTAGTCCGAGCTGGGCGCCTCCGCTCCGCCTCCAAGCTGGATGACTCCACCTCCTAGTCCGAGCTGGGCGCCTCCGCTCCGCCTCCAAGCAGCTGGGCCACTCTAGAGGCTTGGGCTCTATACTCAGCTCAAGGACCTCCACACTAGGCACCTGAATGGGCAGCTTGTCCTCCATCCTGGGCTACCCCTACAATTGGTTGGGCAGCCCAATGGGCATCCGGGAAGCCTCACACAAAGCCTCACACAAAGCCAACTAAAACAAAATCACCTGACATTAAGGAAGAAGTTGATATAGGAGAAGAATTATCTAATGAAGATCTAGGCGACATCATGGATTGGATTGAGGAGACTAATAATGTTTCATGCTTTACAATAGCAATCAAGAAGAAAGAAGAAGAAGAAGAACCTACTGTGGAGTATGTGGTATTAGGAGAACCAGCTAAATATTCCCGAAGGGGTAAAGTCTTGAAAGGAGTTGAAAGAAGGAAAGGGATTGAAGGGAGCCAAACAGAAGAAGAACTAGTAGAAAGCATTTTCCCATTGGTGGAAGTTCCAGTGGGATGGACGCAGGAAAAGACCCAGGAAATCACCATCAATGATAGTCCAACATCCACCAAGGAAATGTTGTTTAAAGACGAGGAAGAGGCAATTCTGGAGCCGGTTAAAGAAGTCAACTTAGGGGAAGAAGAAAATCCACAAAATCCTCTACTTGCAAGTTGGTTGTGGGACCACCCTCTTCTTCTCACAGAGGTAATAACATTTATGAATAATTTTAAAAATGTATTTGCATGGAGCTACAAAGATTTGATAGGAATACCAAAAGAGCTGGGAATACACACTATTCCTCTAGTGGCATATGCTCGGCTAATTAGAGGAAAAATGTATAGGCTAAATCCCAAATATGGAGTAGCAGTCAAGAAGGAAATCCAGAAAATGGAGGAAGCAGGTATCATAATTCCTATAGAACATTTAGAATGGTTGTCCTCCATGGTCATCGCACCTAAGAAGCAACCTAATAAAATCAGGGTTTGTGTGGATTTCCGAGCATTAAATAAGGTAACCATCCCTGATGGGTTTCCCACCCCCTTTTCTGAACAAGTGATTGAAGATGTGGAAGGACATGTTATGTACAGTTTCATGGATGGTTTCAGTGGATACAAGTCAGCTGGAAATCCATCCTGAAGATCAACCAAAAACAGCCTTTGTAACTCCTTGGGGAACCTATATCTACACCAAAATAGGACAGTATATCTGATCTTCAACAAGTTGCTCCTAAAATTCTTAAGAATTTTCATGGATGACTTTTTAGCCTTCTCTGGAGAAGCATGCACCACTGAAGTAGAGAATGTACCAGAACATTTGAAGCAATTAGAACAAGTATTCGAGCGTTGTAGAGAGACAGGTTTGAAACTTAACCCTAACAAATGTCATTTTTTGGTAACCCAAGGCACCTTGTTAGGACATGTGGTCTCTGCTAAAGGGATGACTCTAGATCCAGATAAGGTAATGTCAATTCTTAAGCTTCCAAGACCTATAAATGCTAAAGAGGTCCAGAGCTTCTTGGGGCACAGGATATCACCGCAAGTTCATACGCATGTATGCAGAGGAAGCACGACCACTTTCACGGCTTACCAGTAAAAGTTTTCCCTTTCAATGGTTTGAAGAAGAAGAATCTGCATTCACTTATCTAAAACAAAGGTTGGGATATGCACCTATACTCATCTCACCGGATTGGTCTAAGATATTTCACGTGCATGAGGACGCAAGCTTGTATGTAGTAGGAGCTATACTTACTCAACCAAGTGAAGCACACAAATTAGACCAACCCATTCATTACGCTAGTAGGCTCCTCTCAAAAACCGAGAAGAACTATAGCACTATAGAAAGGGAAGCATTAGCTATTGTATTTGCCCTCAAGAAATTCAGGCACTATTTATTAGGCACTACATTCACAGTGATTACTGATCATCGAGCTTTAAAATATTTGTTGAATAAGCCACAAGTTGCAGGAAGAGTATGGAGATGGTTGCTTCTCTTCCAAGAATTCGATTTTGAGATTGTATAGAGAAGCGGCAGGCAACATGTCACTGCAGACCACCTCTCTCGCATCAGACACCCAACTCAAGCCACAAAGGGAGTAGAAGATGATTTCCCAAACATCCAAATATACAAGGTAAATGTGGCACCTTTATGGTATGATGATTTGACTCTGCTCCTAGGAAAGGGTCAATTCCGTACTGGGTCAACTCCATTGCAAAGGAGTAGACTCTTCTTGAAAAGTAAGAATTTCATAATGGCAAAAGACACCCTCTATAAGGTTGGCCCTGATGGGATGTACAGAAAGTGTCTTCAACCACATGAAACTGAAACTATTCTTCAATTGGCACATGAGGGTAAGTCTAGTGGTCATTTTCTTGGACATATCATTGCACTGAGGGTACTCCAAAGTGGCTTATGGTGGCCATATCTCTTCAGAGATGCCACTAAATTTGCGAAGGCATGTGATGTTTGTCAACGATGTGCGCCCAAATTGACACCACAAAGGAACCAACCGCTTAATATCTCTGTAGCTTGAAAACCCTTTGAGCATTGGGGAATAGACTTTGTTGGCCCAATTTTTCTAGTAGCACGAGATTCCGGTGCAAAATATCTTCTAGTGGCCACGGATTATGCCACTAAGTGGGCTGAAGTAATAGCTAGTAAGGAATGTACTTCTGAAACAGTAGCCACCTTCTTGTATGATTACATCTTTTGCAGGTATGGATGTCCAATAGAGGTAACAACAGACCAAGGATCCCATTTTGTCAATAAGGTACTAACTTTGATTTTTGAAAAGTATCAAATATTCCATAAGAAGTCCTGTGCATACTACCCAAGGGCAAATGGTCAGGCAGAGAGCACAAATAAGGTTCTCATGCTCTTACTGAGAAAAACATGCTTATAGTTTCCTAATACATGGGGCCAGGCATATCTTGGAACATTGTGGGCCTACAGAACTTCATTCAAAGCCACAACCAGACACACTCCATTTGAGCTAGTCTATGGAATACAAGCAATTGCTCCTTTTGAGTTCTTGCATGGCTCCAACCGTGTAGGAACCGCTCGAATTCCTGGGTTCACTGCCGCACTCTCAGCCAACATTGTAGGCTACAACTTGAAGAAAAAAGAAAGATAGGCAATGAGACTCTAGTGGAAGTACAGGAAAGAAGAAAACAGGATCATGATGCAAACCTCTGGAAATCAAAGATCAAGGAAGGAAGCTTAGTTTTGCTGTACCATCCGCGGTTTTTTGAGAAGAAAGCCAAGAAGAAGTTGATGCCGAGATGGAACGGACCTTTTAGGGTCATTCGCACACTTCCAAAAGGTGCAGTACAAATCTCCACATTGACAAGCAGAATACTGCCCTTAGTCAATGAATCTAAGCTAAAACCCTATGTGGAATGATAGGGTAGGAGGAACTTGCCCTTCTATATAATGTATATACCTCTTATGTTATTTCCTAATAGCGTATGTCCTTTCCTTATTTAGCTATTGGATTTTTTCTCAACTATCTTCTTCAGGCATACGTCTATCTACTTCCCTTTCCAACCATTCCTACGCTACTACCACCGCTACCTACCTCCCCTCCTCCTCCCTCCAATATGATTTGGGCCACCTCCCCTCCTCCTCTCTTCAAAGTGACTTGGGCCACCTCCCCTCCTCTTCCCTCTTGGGTTAACTTGGGCCACCTCCCCTCCTCCTCCCTCCAATGTGACTTAGGGCCACCTCCCCTCCTCTTCCCTTTTGTGTTAACTTAGACCACCTCCCCTCCTCCTCCCTTCAAAGTGATTTGGGCGACCTTACCTCCTCTTCCCTCTCAAACTAGCCAACCAACATGGGTGACCTCTCCTCCACTTTCATCATGGCAATTCTTTGGGCGACCCTACCTCCTCTTCCCTCTCATGCTAGCTAATCGACATGGGCGACATCTCCTCCACTTTCATCATGGCAATTCTTTGGGCGACCCTACCTCCTCCTCCCTCTCAAGCTAGCTAACCAACATGGGCGACCTCTCCTCCACCTTCATCATGGAAATTCTTTGGGCGACCCCACCTCCTCCTTCCTATCAAGCTAACATGGGCAATTGAGTGACCTCTCCTCCGCTTCCGCTTTGGGCATTCTTTGGATACCTCCCCTCCTCCTTCCTCAAATATAAATTGGGCCACCTCCCCTCCTCCTCCCTCTAAGTGTCCACTAAGCCCACCTCCCCTCCTCCTCCCTCAATGTAACTGGGCCACCTCCCCTCCTCTCCCCTCTTGTGTTGACTTGGGCCATTAACTCCATCCTCTAGCCTATCTCACCCTCCCCTCCACCTCCCTCTACCTCCCTCATCCTTCCTCTCACCTCCATCATAGGTCTCATGGGCGGCATCAAATCCAAGGCGACCCTACCTCCGTATGCAACAAGGTGACCCCATCTCCTTGATATAGTAGGGACGACATCATCTCCCTATTGTGCACCAAAGGCAACTTCACCTCCTTAATATATTAGGGGCGACCTCACCTCCCTATTGTGCACCAAAGGCAATTCACCTCCTTGATATCCTAGGGGCGACCTCATCTCCCTATTGTGCACCAAAGGCAACTTGACCTCCTTGATATGCTAGGGGTGACCTCACCTCCCTATTGTGCACTAAAGGCAATTTCACCTCCTTGATATACTATGGGCGACCTCACTTCCCTTTAGGCTAGAGGACGACATCTCCCTTTTTGTCACCCAATATGATAACTACTCCCTCCTTGATAACGACATAACTCCCCTTCCACTCTCTTCTTCTCTTCAAAAGCCTACCTCTTCCCTCCTCCTTCTTAGGCTAGGGCAACCTCTCATCACGTTAAGAATAGTCCTTAGCCATTAGGAGGAACCATTATCCCCTCCTCCCCTCATTACCTTCAGCAACACTCCTACAATTTTACGATAGAGCAACCTATAATTGTCAATTATATGGCCAACTTCCCTCCCTAGCACTAATATCAAAAGCGACCTCTCCACCTCCAATAAAGGGCGACCACCCCTCCTGCTCAATCCCTCCTGTATAAGTCTCCAAACGCGATCCCCCTCCATCTCTATTTTATAGGCGACCTCCCCTGGAGACTTCCCCTCTGACATCCTCCCCTGGCGACTACATCGGGCGACCTCCCCTCCTGTTAAAGGAGACCTTCACTCCTATTAATCACATCGGGCGACCTCCCCCCCTGTTAAAGGCGACCTCCACTCCTGTTAAACGCGACCTCCACTCCTATTAATCACATCAGGCGACCTCCCCTCCTGTTAAAGGCGACCTCCCCTCTGATTAATTACATATGGCAACCTTAACTATCATCCAACCTGCGACCACTTGAAGATCACCGGGAAAATCCCTTATCCAAGAATAAAGTGCAATCCCGGCTTCTCCATCAGGTCTCTCTTCAATTTATCTAAGGCCACCTAACCTTCCCTTTCTGATACGTGATCGACACGAATCTCCATGACTTTATCCAGCTGTAGATATTGTGGACCTCATACCCAGACGTCATAATTCGAAATCGCCTGTCCAATTTAAGACCAATCGTTCAATCTGGGCTCTAAAATCGGACGACAACGCTCCATAATTAGATCAAATCCAATCGTTCTCTCTGTCCACATCACCAATTCTACTCTTTTATAATCTGCACGAAACCCAAACCTGCATCACCAAGCATCACTGAGAGTACTTCCTCCAGCAACTTCAGCCTCCGCTCCTACGTTAGGCAACCACTATCTGAATCACCTGAGCCTCTATCCATGATGTGCTAAGGGCAAACCCAACGAGCAATCCAAGAACCTCATCAATCTAATGGCACCATTATTATCCATAAGAGGACTCCAGCATACCTCCCCGCCAAGTATTCTACTGAGCGATGGAACTAGAACCAGGGGCCTCTTCGACCAGGTCCAATTGTGAGATGTCCTGACATCACCTTGCGACATCACTTTGTGCTATGCCTGCTGTCATGAATCTTGGGCTACGCCTGCTCACATGAATCAAAGAACTTGAACTAGAAGCTCTCGGATCCTGACTCCAATTGTGCATCGAAGCTCTCGGATCCAGACCCCAATTGTGCTCTTCGACTAAGGTCTCCACATCCTTGCCTATCAACATCTCCAGAGGGTTGTCCAGCTCTAAAAGCTGAGCGAGCCGCCTCTTCGACGGTTATCCAGGCCTGCTACCTAGTTATCTAGTTATCCAAATCTGCTATCCAGGTTTGCTACAATTATTACCTCAAATCATTATCTGATTGTTAATACTCCGTTCACACAAGAAACTATGGTTCTCATGGCATCATCCAGTAGAAATTGAAGAAACATTTTCAGAATTCAAAACAGACACAGAGAGTGCATGTGGCCAATCAAGTTCCAATGACGACTCTAGTGATTCAGTGTACATTGTTTTTGAGGAAAATCCTTCCGAATCAGAGTCACTAGAAGAGGAGGATCAACATAATGAGCGTGCCTCTACAGCTCACACTCATTCAATCACTCAAATAAGGGACAGTGGGCCGCCATCAACAAATGTAGCTAATGTGGCTACAACAATAGAGATCATCATCTCCATTCAGGGGGAAATTTCTCTAAAGTTGGATTTAAGCGTTTCCGGTAAACTGCAAAACTCATTCACTTTAGAGGAATTGAACAATACGGGGTTAATCATAATAGCAAAAGCTAAGCTCCCCTCCCTTAGTGACCCTCAGAATTGTGGTATGGAGATCTTAACACTATTCAAGTCATTTCCATCACTTTCTAGAGAGGATCACTAAGGAGAAGCTAGCAATCATGTTGGGTAGCAAAGGGATTCTAGAAACAAAGAAGGCAGGCAGTTATGCAGAATTGACAGTTCCCGATATATTACGGGCATGTGCAACTAGTTTTTCGACTCCAAACTGTAGTCGAGTAATGATGAAGCAACTACTCTTATTTAAAGAGTTTTTCCTCCTCAAAGATAATTTGCACTTCACGGATGTCAAAATATGTGAACCCCTTCTGTGCTTCGTCAATGCCAAACCCTATCCATATCACAAAACTCTTCTGCAGACGCTCGCTGAACGGAGAAAATGCCATGGGAAGCAGGTAGGCAAAAAAGCTCTTACCTTCAAGGTAGTAGGAGGTCACATTATGCTCTACATTGCCAGGTATTTTTCAGCCCGACATTCGAGAGGTGTGTCGGGTCGGGCATCATCTAAACAACCTAGTGCAGCGCATCCTCGAAAGAGACGAAGAGTGAAGATACAAAGGGATTCTAGGGAGCTCCTCGATACTCTTCCAATCGACCAGCAAGGATATGCTCGAACATCAAAAAAGGTACGCACATCAGCTAATACCCCATTTCCGCCTATCAAACTCGTGCGTACTTCCTCTAAGAAAGCTTCTCCCGCAGTGCCATCTCCCCCACCTTCACAAACCCCACACACTTCAGACGCAATCACTGCACCCATTGCCACACCTCATCTCACTCCCACTCTCGCTCCCACCATTCCCACTC
>MU261974.1:0-2500 GCA_020310875.1 Ceratopteris richardii
TAATGCTCTTGTAGATTCATATTAGAGCTTTGCTACTACTATTGAATTAATGATGAAAAGCAATACAAATGCTTTAACATTTGATGAATTGCCTCTATTTTGTTGTAAGAAGATCCATCAAGGTAGAAAAAGTGAATAATGCATGTTGCACATCAAGCTTTCTTAGCTATTTAGAAGGTCAAATCGAGCTCATCTCCTAGTAAGGAGAAATTCGCTAATGCTACACAATCAAAAAGGCCTATTCACGAAGTTTGCGAATTACTCAAGTCCCCATTTACAATACAATTTGTCTTAATTTATAATTTGTATCTTGTATCTTCTTACATAGATCTGATCTTGAGCATATGTTCTTCTTTAGACAATATTTAAAGTTTTGAATAAAAAAATGTAACATTGATTGATAAGCTTATTTAAAAGAACCAAGAAGAATATGAATATACAAAAAATATAATTTAGACTTGAATTCAAAAGGTTGAACTCTATTATAACTCATACACTGTATTCAATTTCATTGAGATATTAAAAGCTCCATTATGCTCTAAATTGCATTTTAGAGTTTGAACTATGATTACTCCATAAATTTTAAATCTACCTTTCTATTGAAAGTTCATTTGTATTATTACATATTATAGTTTAGTGATATTCACATACATTTCAAATTTGATAAGTTATGTAAAGTTCATTATTTCAATCTTAAGCCTATTTATATTAGAAAATATATCATGAATTTAGAGTTGAGAAAAAAAATCTAATTCAATAATATCTCAAGTATACGGGATTTGATCTATCAATAAATTTTCATTCAACCATTGTTCACTTGGTTGAACCATCCCAAAATATGGTTTTTACAAACACCACTAAATTGATTTAAGTTTAAGTGTATAAAAAATCTATCATCATATGAAGTTAGAGTTAAAAAAAATACCATTCAATATAAACAATAATTATATGCAATTTGATCTATAATACATATTTATTTGTTTGTATTATGATGTTTAAAAACACTAATAAGTTGATTTAAATTTGATTGTATAAAAAAACAACCACATAAATTTAGAGGTTAGAAAAGTAATGTAATTTAGCAATAACTTGATTATATGCAATTTGACATATAGTAATTGTTCACTTGGTTGAACGATATGAAAATATACTTAAAAACATGAATGAATTGTTCCAATACAACTTTAGAATAAATCTATCATAGTAATTTCGAGCTTTGAAAAGAAATCCAATTGAACAATAATTCAAATATATGCAATTTAATCCACCAATAATTGTTCACATTGGTTGAACAATCCTTAGAATATGTGGTGTTTAAGAACACCAATAAAATTGAGTAGACGATCTTCAAATATTTGAAAATCATTGATAGCATTTCTTAATATATTGTTCAAGTACAAAATATGTTTCTCTACTACAAGAAGTTTGATTTATAATTTTATTTCATGTATAAGAACGCCCACATCTTTGTGCGAATCCATCAATAAAGGCAAGGAACCATTATTTTGGACAAAACTTTTCCAACTCTCGTGATGATTCCATCCATAGTTTTGTTAGAACCACATAAGGGCCTTGCATATTCCAAATTACATGATACAATGCATCATAAAAAATAATGGTATTTTTTCCATCCAAATCAGGAAGAATTTTCCAAATTGTCTCCAAGTTTTTATGATTCAGATATCAGTTTTCTGACATGCACCCTAATCTGCTATAACATGAAACACTTCATGGTGTTTTGGAAAACACAATGTGATTGTTCTCTGAGCTATCGACAATCTCTCTATGGTCAAAATCCACATGTCAAAAAGATCCATACAAAAATCCAAGAAATATAATGCATCCTTGTCCACATAACACACATTTTTTGGGTTCTCTTTGACAAAATTCATATGGTTTTGCAAAGATTTAGGTAATAGATCACCCCTTTCCTTATTAGTTATCTTGAGCAAAATATATGTCTAAAGACTAGTAAGACATCAATGCCAACCTTTTGTTTTCTTTGTAATTTAAATGAATATCAACATTATGTTTTGTGAAAAGAAGAGAAAGGTAATTATACTTATATAGAATTCAATTAAATTATTGATACATTCTATATTAATGCATTTCTATATTAATTCATAACTAAAAATTAATTAGGGAAATTAAGCTGTTATTATTTTTCTCAATATATGAAAATTAAGGTGGATTAAAATTAATGATACATAAGATAATATATGACGATTTAAATGCATGATTCTATATTTATACACTACAACATATGACGGGCATACCGATGCTACCTTTACCGACGGTCACTCTCGGCGTCGGTATAAACATTGGAAAAGTCCACTTAAAGATACCGTCGGTCAAGTGACTGTCGGTTTGACCGTTTAAAATGGATCCTCGGTGTGTCCCGCACTCATCGGTATAAGCATCGGTATGTTTGTCGATATGCACGTCAGTATGAGCATCGGTATAAGCATCGGTAATTTATTGGAAGTTAGCGACACTCATA
>MU261974.1:7500-27500 GCA_020310875.1 Ceratopteris richardii
CCCTAAGACAAGCTAAGACTTGATGATTAAGATTTTGACTATCTACATAAAGATCTAGGAATTCTGTTGTTTGGTGGAGGATACTCATTTGTTAGGCCCATCAAAGACTTTCTGATGAGCCTATTGGCTTGGATTGGTCTTGTCTTAAATTTACTCAGTATCATGAGTTATTTGGGTTGCTCCTCGTACAATACTAGATTCCTCATCATTCTTAGATGTTGACATTTGATATAGGAAAATTTACGTCTATAAATAATGTTAATGATCATCTATGGGACAAGACCATGATTTTTTTGGTCGCTACGTATTTGAGACCCTTATCACTCAACATTCATGCATGTTGATATTAGATATATGCAAAATAACTTTCCCTTCATTTGTAATGATTTCGATATACAACTGATTCAAGACATTAGGCCCATCCAAGATTTTCTAATAAACCTCCTCACATGAATTGGTAACATCCTACATTGGTTTCAATGATTGCTTTGTTTCTTTCTTTTTTCATATATGACTCAGTGTTGTTTCATAATCCAAAAGTTTTTGTTCTCTCTCTCTATCTCATCTTTCTTTGACATTCTTTTAGATGATAATAACTATCTTGCAGTTATCTATATTAGATGATAACAACCATCTTGCTAGAGGGAGGGGCACAAGGAAACCCTTTGAGAAAAATGGAAAACCAAAAGCGGATATATATTCAGTTGTTCACTATCTTCCATAGTTGAATCTAGATTTATTTTGGGTTGTACCTAAGCACTATATTGAGGACCCTCATTATTCTCTATAAAGACCCTATCTAAATATATCGGCTTTCCGTGATTTCCATTTAATGAATATAGGGTGTTACTTCTTGCAAGAACGACAACATTGAGGATATTTGGCTATGCTCTAGGGTTCAATGCTTCTAGAGCTGGTTATTTCCTCTATTATTCAAGTTAGGTATTGGTGGTACATGTCTCAGATGTACAAAGTATTGCTCACTATAAGAGGAATGAAATGAAATGTCAATCTTTTTTTTTATTTAATCCATGTTTCCCAAAAGGAGTTGATATGTGGTGAGGCTTTAATGACATAATCTGTATAGTTTATCAGGTGATAATATACGGCATATGCTCCTTTGTAATTTTCTTCTAACGAACCAAACAAAAAGCTCTTTGAGTAGATTACTTTTTGTGACTCCTCCTTGCCTTGTGCATTAGAAGAAGCTTGTTCTTGATTAATGAGACTTTTTCATGCCTTGAATGTTCCACATGGCAGGTGTTCCCTTTTTCACAAGGAATGCACCATCGAAAAGAAGAATATGTTGTAGGGACATAAGTAGATATCATGAGATGTTTATTTCAAAAATAAGGATGGACTTAATAATATCTTTGAAGCTCACCAAGTAGGAAGTTATGTCTTTGAGACTCCAAGCCCCTATGATGGTTTCTAGAAGCTCTATGATTTCCCTTCTGAACCCACACATCTAGTCCTTTTTTTTGGTATTTCTTGATTGCTTTCTACATTTTTTGCTACGTTGCAAAATGTTTTCCAACAATTCCACATTGCATTTAGATGTTTTCCATTGTTGTTGCTGAATAATCTTCTTGCTTTTGCACCTCCCATTGACACATTTTTCAATACATCTCCTATATTTTGTGAAAGCTTTGGGTCTTTTCTTAGATGAACATCACCACCATGATGTCCCATTTCTAAAAGTAAAGATTCACATTTTCTTATGCATTCATCTTCAAGAGTTGTAGACTTGATGGAATATGCATAATCCAAGTGAAAAACCAAATTCTCAATGATGCTTAACTTTTGCATGCAATGTACATATGTGTACATTAGTTAATTCTATAGGAAGTATGGGATTCCAAATCATGGTAAAAGATGAGTAATTATGTAGACTAACAATTTGTCTACAAGGAATTTCCCCAACGTGAGTTCTAGAAATCCACCCTCCTATACTTGGACATTGCATGCAATACAAAAAAGGCTACTTATAATTTGCAACCCCGCTTATATCAAACATGCATTTTAGATTCTTTAAGTCTCCACTCAATTTTAGACTTTCTAGAGTGGTTAACATTCGATAATTCTCCTAAATGATGCCTTTGGATAACATTTGGAATATTTCTTTGTAAGAACAACCACTTAACTATTTTATGATTCTCAAATGGAGCTTGAGCACACACAACCCACAACTCCTTTTTTTATTGTACTTTGGGAAATGGCGTATCAAGTTTCCCAAGGCTATACTACAAATATCTATTCATTAGTGAAATATGTATTCTTGTTGGAACATCAAGCTTAGACTATGCCTGAGGTTGATTTGATCTACATCAAAAGCTATCGCTTGGATTACGTCGAGGGAATATCTGTTTGGAGAGTTCTCTTACTTATGCTCATTTATTGTATTTTTTTAAAAAGGTTTTCCATGAATCTTTTACCATTGTAAAGGCCTTGAGATTTACACATCTAAAAGTAGAAAACCAAATCCCACATCCCACAAATTTAAGGTGGTTGAGTTTCAGTCAATCAATCAATCAATCAATGTCCTGAAAGTAGAACAAACTAGCTCTTCACTTTTCCTAGACTATAGGAAAGTGAATTGATTTCCTCCATCAACCTTTACCACGTTCATTTGAATTCAAAATCCAATAGTTGAAGTCATGGAGCACTTCAATATTCTATATAAAAACTTCAAATCACTTGTACATTACATGGAATCAATATACATACACTTGTGACCATCATTGTCTTGTTCCTTCATTTTTTAGCATCATTCTCTTTAACAATAGTAAGCTTGTAGAGGCTATTGCTCTCCCTAAAGAGTTTGAAATTGGATGAGGGACAATGCATTGGAAAGTTATTAGTGTTCCATTTATGTATATGTATTTGCAAAGCATTTGGTTTAGTGGATTGGGAGAAATCACAGTTTTTATGTCTCCGATCAATCTCTCCACATTCCTAAAAAATAGGAGGTACCATTGTTGAGTGTTTGGGTCATTCCAAAAGCATATTTTGCATATTACTTGTACTCTTGTGCATTATATACACTTAATCCTATGTGTATCACCTCTCCAAAAGGATTTTTTGTAATTGTAATCACGCTGGTCTCTATGAGCATTTGAAGTTGATTGTCTTATCCAAAGATAGCAAGTTTTTTCAGCTAGTCAATGCACAAACCTATTTGTTCTGTATTGGCTCTTTCTCCTTGATTCTCCAAAGTACATAGAGAATTTTATTGCACTTATCACATGCCGATAAGCTCTATTTGAGTCACCATAAGCTCAAGGGCTGGTCTTGCGCTGATTGGCTCGATTGTGTTGGAGTTAGACGTCTACGGAAGCACATGAACAGCACAAGGAAGAAGAAGAAGCTTGGAGCACAACACACAATACAGAATGTATTACTAGAGAATGTACAAAGATAAGTAGCCCATTAGGGAAATAGGCGTATATACAAGCCGGGGGGAAAAAACCTCCTAAAGAGGGAAAAAAGTGCCCCGGCGGTCCTAGTGTGATGCGGTGAAGAAGGAGCTGGCACTCATGTATAAGGAAGTGCCAAGCTATGTGGAAATCACTCGACAAAAGGAAGTAAGCCCAAAGCTTTGTGGAAAGATTCAAACTTCTCCCTAGGCAGAGCCTTCGTGAAAAGGTTTGCAATGTTCTCCTGCGTGGGCACATATGCCAAGTTGATCTCCCCAGCAGAGAACCTCTCCCTGACATAGTGATAATGCACCTCATTGTGCTTAGTGCGAGCATGGAACACAGGGTTCCTCGCAATTGCCAATGCGCTGTGACTATCAGTGAAGATGGTGGTGGCAGAACACTTGCCAACCCCCAAATCAGCCATAAGGTGTCTGAGCCACACACACTCAACAGTCACTGTGAAAGCTGCCCTATACTCAACCTCACAACTCGAAGTGGCCACAATAAGCTGCTTCTTGATCAACCAAGATATTGAGCTACCAAGCATGAAGCAAAAACCACTGGTGGACACACGAGTTTCATAGCAACCAGCCCAATCTAAGTGAGAAATATGTGTGACTCCTAAGCAATGCATAAACCTGCTCATCTATGAGACAGCAAACTGAATATCTGGTGGAGTAATGCATAAGTAAATCAAGCATCCAACAGCCTGCTGATAGAGAACAGCATCAAATGCATCTCCAACATCATGAAGACTCAATTGTAAACCTGTCTCCATAGGAGTGGCAATAGGCTTATAGTCTTCAAGGCCAAAATGCTGCAATAATGTGTCAATATATTTTGTTTGACACAAAGCCATTCCACCATCAACGTGCTTAAACTGAATGCCCAAATAGTGATGCAAATGCCCCAAATCAGACATCTCAAATGAGCCATGCAAATTAGCCTTAAAATCAACAATATGCATCTCAATAGGACTAGTGAGCAGCATGTCATCAACATAGACAACAATGATCAGAAGCACATCATTAGCATGCTTAACATATAAGGTGCTTTCAGTTGGACTATTCTCAAAACCATGTGCAATCAGATTGGCATGTATCTTCTCATACCAAGCACGTGGTGCTTGCTTTAAACCATATAACGCCTTCTTTAACCTGCACACCTGGTTTTCATGCCCTTTCTGCACAAAGCCACGGGGATGAAAAACATACACTTCTTCACGCAAGTCACCATTCACAAATCTTGTTTTAATGTTCAATTGATTACATTCCAACCATGATGGGCTGCAAGTGCAAAAATGCTCCGAACAGAAGTCATATGGCATGTAGGTGCAAAGGTCTCATCAAAATCAATGCCTCTTTCCTGCACATAACCCTTTGCAACAACGCTAGCCTTATACTTGTCAACTGTACCATCAGGATTACGCTTCAGCTTGTATACCCACTTAGTGCCAATGGCCTGGCAAGTCACATAAAGACCATGCACCATTCTTCATTATAGCATCATATTCAGATTGCATAGCAGCCATCCAATTTTCTGAATTTTGTGCTTCATCAAAAGAAACAGGCTCATTCTCATCACAGAGACTAGACGCAACCATAGCATAGCAATTTGATGCAAAGGAGGCACTATGAGAGCCTGAACGAGTACGATATAACAAAGGTGCATCTAATTTGCTGTCACGCAAAGTCTGCACCAGCCATTTTGGCATAGTTTTTGCCTGATCAATATCACCTCTCTCATCAACAAGTGCATCATGTAAATCTGCATCAAAAATGGAATGATCTGCATCATCATATGAAGCCTCCAAAGGCTACGAAGTTGCCTCATTAGGACTAGGACTAGACTTTCCACTTGTAAAAAGAGGCATCAAAGTATCATACATGTCTTTGGAGCTCATAGATGTCTCCTTAGTACATGAAAGCAATGGCTGAATTGCATCTTCCACAAAAACAACATCACGGCTAACCAGAATGCGTTTTGTCTGTGGATGATACACACGATAGCCTTTACTTTCAGAACTGTACCCAACAAAAATACATTTTACTGCTTTATCATCCAATTTTCTGCGATGTTGTTCACGCACTAGTGCATATGCTAAACAACCAAAAACACGCAGATGAGCAACAGATGGCTTACGGTCATGCCAAGCCTCATATGGAGTGATAGACTGCAGCGCTTTAGTGGGACACCTGTTCAGTACATATGCTGCACACATGACAACCTCAAGCCAGAAACTATGTGGTAAAGCCTGACTCTTAACTATGCACCTCGCCATCTCCATGAGTGACCTGTTCTTTCGTTCAGCAACTCCATTCAATTGAGGTGTATACGGCACTGTACACTGGTGTTTTATCCCACGTTTAGCCAGAAATGCATTAAAATCAGAACACATACATGCTGACAGATTTTCAGCCAAAACCAAAAACTATTTAAAGCACATGAACACTTTGGACTTTGCTTTGAGTGGATATACCCATGCATGCCTGGAAAAGTCATCAATGAAAGTCACGAAGTAAAGGTAATTTCCAAAAGAAGGTGTTTGCATAGGACCACAAACATCACTATGTACAAGCTGCAATTTCTGAGTAGCCCGAATTGAACCATCTTTTGGAAAGGATGAATGCTGCATTTTGCCCAAAATATAGCCTTCACAAACATGTTTTCCAGGTGCCTCAAGTTTGGGCAATGAGGACACCATTTCAGATTTCTACAGGCATAGCAAACTAGCAAAATTCAGATGACCAAAGCGTACATGCCAAAGCTTTGCATCTGACATAGCCTGAGAATCATTTACTACACATGCCAAATCATTTACAGATCTTTCATAGTCTATGAGCTTATACAGCCCACGACATAAAATGCCAGAAGCAATAATCACATTGCCATTTGACAGATCATGAACTGTACACCTGTCATCAACAAATTTCACAACCAAGCCAATCTTGGCTAATGCAGAAACTGATAACAAGTTCTTTTTTATCCCTAGCACAAATAGAGCATCTGACAAAGTGAAAAAACTACCATCACAGTAGTCAAAATGATCTTACCAACTCCCATAACAGGATAAGAGGAGTTGTTGGCGCATGTAACAATATTCCCTGTAGGGGCAGGCTCGAGTGAAGAGAAGAAACTACGCTGCGAGGTAATATGTTTGGTCTCCCCACTATCAAAATACCAAACATCTAGGTCTACTACAGACATGCACTGCTCATGAGAAGATGGGTCAAAACTGCAGACAGTAGTAAACACCCATTCTTCTTCCTGCACAAGATTTGTAGACTCTATTTTTCGTGGAGAGGCCTCTACAACAACCATTCTAGCCTCTTTCTTCTTTGCCTCTTTTGTAGCCAGTTTTGGATAGTTCTTTATGATATGATCATTTCCTTTACAGTACTTGCAAAACAACTTCTTCTTCTCTGATTTCTTCTCATCTTTATCCTGGTTCTTCGATTGTGCAACATTTGCCAATTTTTGCTTACTAATAGAAGAGCTCTATTTTCCTTTGCCCTTCTGACTAGCCAGGAAAGCTTGATCTGCAACACGCATAATGGACCTGTTCTGCCTGGACTGATCTTGTTGCAACAGAACAGAGACTAACTCCTCAAATGACAAGGCATTTGGATTGCCTTTCATCATCAATCGAAGAGTAGAGGAAAAACTCTAATATGAATCAGGAAGACCATTCAGAACGGTCTGCACAAGTGAGCTATCTGGTATAATCTCATCAGCAGAAATCAATTGTTCCTTCAGGTCTTTGATCTTTGTGAGAAAACTGTCCATAGAATCACCTTCATTCATGTGCTCACTCTCAAACTGTTTTCGGAGGTAAGCAACACAAGCCTCATTCCTAGCTTGGTACAAAGTGGTAAGTGTATCCCAAGCATCCTTTGCTGTTTTGCAAGAGCGAATGTGAGGAATAATAGCACGTTTGACAGACAAAGCTATCAATGCATGCTTGAGCATCTCTGACATCCCAACAAATTTGCTCTGCAGTAGGTGCAATAGAAACAGCAACACGAGCAGAAATCTGCGGAATATCATCTTCGACACCATCTTCATAAGCTCCAGCACCTGTATGTGCAGTACCTGTTGTTACAGGTGTAACAGGACGTCTTTCAACACCCTGCACAATGTTCCATAATCCTATTGCAACCAATACATGTCGCATCATATAATCCCATAATGGGTAGTTGGTACCATCCAACTTATCCTCAACAGCCAACATACGGAATACATCACTGCTTTCAGCCATGGCCGGTGACTAAAATACCTTGATGCAGAAAATTGACTGTATCTCAAAAATTTGAACAGAACTGCCCAGACGAGTTTTGCTAGACCTCTAGCAGACTTCGAGACGCTTAAACTCGCGAATAGAAACTGGTATATACCTTTGGCACAAAAAGACAAAATAGCCTGCACAAGCGCTGCGATAGTGCGTTCGGAGGCCAAAATGAGCTCAGATCGCGATTTCAGCACCATAGAGCTAAGATGTTTTGATCTCGGAAACACGCTGAGTATGCTCACCAAAATTCGTGCGATTCTGAGACTGCAAACGGAGGAGTGTCGACGGCGCCCTAGATGATGCGAGGACCTGCTCTGATACCAATTGTTGGAGTTAGACGTCTACGGAAGCACGTGAACAACACAAGGAAGCAGAAGAAGCTTGGAGCACAACACACAATACTGAATGTATTACTAGAGAATGTACAAAGATAAGTAGCCCATTAGGGCAATAGGCGTATATACAAGCCGAGGGGAAAAAAACCTCCTAAAGAGGGAAAAAAGTGCCCCGGCGGTCCTAGTGTGTTCACACACATCACTACCTAAATATATCAACAGACTGAACTTTGTGGTTTTGCAACTCACGTTTCTACCTCCTATCAGCTTCTCCAAGTTCTTTCAATGGTATCAGAGCTAGATTAAGATGGGTGAAGCCTTTCCCTCAATGATCAAGAAGCTTGATAAACAAAAGTATGTAGCTTGGCAAATCAGAATGGATGCTTACTTGCAAGGTATAAATCTTTATGGAATTGTGGTAGGTGATAAAGCTATGCCTATTCCAAGATCCAAAGGAGGACCTACACAAGAGGAGACAAAGAAGCTCATACTTTGGTGTACAAGGGATGCTCAGGCAAGGTCGTACATACTAAAGTCTATCTCTAACTTTCTACTACCACATATTAGAGAATGCAAGACATCTGAAGAGACTTGGGATGCCCTTGAGACTTTCTTTTTCACTAGTATTGAAAGTGTAAGTCAAGGGTGGTGAGGAGGCGTAGTTCCTTGCTTATCTTTCAATGTTTTTCCATCCCCTGAGTACCACAAGAAATCACACTTTTTTTGTACAACGCCTTCAACATTCATCCTCCACCTTAAGGTCAAAAGAATCCAAACTATTTTGTGTAAAACAAGGATATCTAGTGTATCAAAAAACAAAAAGTGGGCATATTTGTAGAAGGTTAGTTTCTCTATAGATTGAAGTTAAAAAAGGAAAAGCTCACGTTGCGTAAGGGTTTTCTCAACATGAAGAGTATGTCTTGATATGAAGAGGAAAAATCCTCCAAAGTCCTATGCATACTTTTGAAAAAGAAACAATTCAAATAATTCATCCCTATAGTAATCAATAACAATGGTGTTGAAAGCTTTGCAAACTAGATAAAAATGACCTAATCATTAGTCACTTCTTGGAGTTGTTCAAGGTATCTACTGAGCTCTCCCTCAGGAGATGTGAATACATGGCCCTCATCTCTAATGTCAGATGAGGGAAGGTCTTGTAGGATAGATAACAATGGCTCAATGGCGCTCTCACCATCCATAAAATCAAAGATCTTGTAGATGCCCTCCCTAAAGGTCCAAGTGTGCATTTAAATGGCCATCATAATGGGTTCTCTCAAACATTTAAAGGCGTTTTACTCCCTCTCTCTCTCTCTCTTTCTCTCTCTCTCTCTCTCTCTCTCTCTTTCTCTCTCTCTCTCTCTCTATCTCTCTCTCTCCCTCTCTCTCTCTCTCCCCTTCTCTCTCTCTACCTCTCGCTCCCTTTCTCTCAAATGTGGAGTTGGCCTAAACCCTTTGAACTAGGAAATGAGGGAGACACCGAAAGTGCCTATGTCTTCTTAATTTCAATCTTTGGAGCATGACTAGAAGACTAGGTCTGCAACCAAATTCCCCTCTTGCCCGTCCCTCATCCCAATCGTTTTTGTCTATCTCTAAAAATAATTGGAGGTTAAAAACTCCTTCATACTAAATGGGAGCTAGAGTCTATTTTAGTCACCTTCATTCATGTGCTCACTCTCAAACTGTTTTCGGAGGTAAGCAACACAAGCCTCATTCCTAGCTTGGTACAAAGTGGTAAGTGTATCCCAAGCATCCTTTGCTGTTTTGCAAGAGCGAATGTGAGGAATAATAGCCCGTTTGACAGACAAAGCTATCAATGCATGTGCTTGAGCATCTCTGACATCCCAACAAATTTGCTCTGCAGTAGGTGCAATAGAAACAGCAGCACGAGTAGGAATCTGCGGAATATCATCTTCGACACCATCTTCATCAGCTCCAGCACCTGTATTTGCAGTACCTGTTGTTACAGGTGTAACAAGACGTCTTTCAACACCCTGCACATTGTTCCATAATCCTATTGCAACCAATACATGTCGCATCATATAATCCCATAATGGGTAGTTGGTACCATCCAACTTATCCTCAACAGCCAACATACGGAATACATCACTGCTTTCAGCCATGGCCGGTGACTAAAATACCTTGATGCAGAAAATTGACTGTATCTCAAAAATTTGAACAGAACTGCCCAGACGAGTTTTGCTAGACCTCTAGCAGACTTCGAGACGCTTAAACTCGCGAATAGAAACTGGTATATACCTTTGGCACAAAAAGACAAAATAGCTTGCACAAGCGCTGCGATAGTGCGTTCGGAGGCCAAAATGAGCTCAGATCGCGATTTCAGCACCATAGAGCTAAGATGTTTTGATCTCGGAAACACGCTGAGTATGCTCACCAAAATTCGTGCGATTCTGAGACTGCAAACGGAGGAGTGTCGACGGCGCCCTAGATGAAGCGAGGACCTGCTCTGATACCAATTGTTGGAGTTAGACGTCTACGGAAGCACGTGAACAACACAAGGAAGCAGAAGAAGCTTGGAGCACAACACACAATACTGAATGTATTACTAGAGAATGTACAAAGATAAGTAGCCCATTAGGGCAATAGGCGTATATACAAGCCGGGGGAAAAAAACCTCCTAAAGAGGGAAAAAAGTGCCCCGGCGGTCCTAGTGTGTTCACACACATCACTACCTAAATATATCAAGAGACTGAACTTTGTGGTTTTGCAACTCACGTTTCTACCTCCTATCAGCTTCTCCAAGTTCTTTCAATGGTATCAGAGCTAGATTAAGATGGGTGAAGCCTTTCCCTCAATGATCAAGAAGCTTGATAAACAAAAGTATGTAGCTTGGCAAATCAGAATGGATGCTTACTTGCAAGGTATAAATCTTTATGGAATTGTGGTAGGTGATAAAGCTATGCCTATTCCAAGATCCAAAGGAGGACCTACACAAGAGGAGACAAAGAAGCTCATACTTTGGTGTGCAAGGGATGCTCAGGCAAGGTCGTACATACTAAAGTCTATCTCTAACTTTCTACTACCACATATTAGAGAATGCAAGACATCTGAAGAGACTTGGGATGCCCTTGAGACTTTCTTTTTCACTAGTATTGAAAGTGTAAGTCAAGGGTGGTGAGGAGGCGTAGTTCCTTGCTTATCTTTCAATGTTTTCCATCCCCTGAGTACCACAAGAAATCACACTTTTTTTGTACAACGCCTTCAACATTCATCCTCCACCTTAAGGTCAAAAGAATCCAAACTATTTTGTGTAAAACAAGGATATCTAGTGTATCAAAAAACAAAAAGTGGGCATATTTGTAGAAGGTTAGTTTCTCTATAGATTGAAGTTAAAAAAGGAAAAGCTCACTTGCGTAAGGGTTTTCTCAACATGAAGAGTATGTCTTGATATGAAGAGAAAAAATCCTCCAAAGTCCTATGCATACTTTTGAAAAAGAAACAATTCAAATAATTCATCCCTATAGTAATCAATAACAATGGTGTTGAAAGCTTTGCAAACTAGATAAAAATGACCTAATCATTAGTCACTTCTTGGAGTTGTTCAAGGTATCTACTGAGCTCTTCCTCAGGAGATGTGAATACATGGCCCTCATCTCTAATGTCAGATGAGGGAAGGTCTTGTAGGATAGATAACAATGGCTCAATGGCGCTCTCACCATCCATAAAATCAAAGATCTTGTAGATGCCCTCCCTAAAGGTCCAAGTGTGCATTTAAATGGCCATCATAATGGGTTCTCTCAAACATTTAAAGGCGTTTTACTCCCTCTCTCTCTCTCTCTCATTCTCTCTCTCTCTCTCTCTCTCTCTCTCTCTCTCTTTCTCTCTCTCTCTCTCTCTTTCTCTCTCTCTCTCTCTCTATCTCTCTCTCTCCCTCTCTCTCTCTCTCCCCTTCTCTCTCCCTACCTCTCGCTCCCTTTCTCTCAAATGTGGAGTTGGCCTAAACCCTTTGAACTAGGAAATGAGGGAGACACCGAAAGTGCCTATGTCTTCTTAATTTCAATCTTTGGAGCATGACTAGAAGACTAGGTCTGCAACCAAATTCCCCTCTTGCCCGTCCCTCATCCCAATCGTTTTTGTCTATCTCTAAAAATAATTGGAGGTTAAAAACTCCTTCATACTAAATGGGAGCTAGAGTCTATTTTAAATCATTTCTAGTACATTTAATGATGATCTTTTTAGTCCTAAATCAAAACGATTTTGATCTCGCTTTAGTTATTAAGATTTTGATCTCTTCCAATCTCTAGAAATCCCAAAGGAGTTATGGCCATGCTTTGTGATCTCCTAGATTGCAAGATCTAAAGGTTTATAAATAATCGTAATACTGAATCTATATGTTCATTTTGGAAGTTTTAATTTAATAGAAAACTCAAAGTAGGGATTTTGCTTCCAACAACAAACGTGAAATAACAATCTCCACAATTAGGGTTAAGAAAAAAACAAAGAAGGTATGACGTTTGTCAATGAAAATGTCTATTATTGAAACAAAAAAGTCTTTGTATATGAGTATGTTGTTAGTACATCAATGTTTCTTCTCCAAGATTTTACTGAAGAGGATGACACTGGATATGTCTATTGAAAATTTTCAAACCTAGATATAAAGACAGCCCAATGTCTAGAAAGGTGATGTTAAAGAACGTAGTTTCCATGCTAGAGAGAATGACATATAAATTTTCCCCAAACGTCCCATTATAACGATATTGGGACTAATAGTGATATCGAGTGTTAGTTGGAACTACTTTTACATGTGAGATCTGGAATTCACATTTCAGAAATTCCAATCAAATCCACTAGTTATAGTTCAAACCACCACCTGAATTTAGTATATCTTAATTGAAAGCTTCTAGTAGACTCTAGATCTCTTTCGGAAAAATTGTGTCCATTTTCCCCTCATAGAGGTTAAGTCCAAGACCTCATCTTCCTGTCTTTGGGATTTAAACACTATGGTAAAGTTCAATTTCACCAAACACTCTAAAAGTACTTAATTTTATACTTACCTTGACCCTCGTCAAGGATACATTCGGAAATCCCCCTTTCAAAAACCAAAAAATCTTTTGAAGAATATGCTCCAATCTATTGCTATGTAATACCTTTTCCCCCGAGCCCATGTTCCAAATCGAGGATCCTAGTTATCATGTCTCTAATTTGCCTCTTTTAGGAGAAGGGTACCCTTTCTTGTATTGTATCTCAGAAGATGGGAATCTTTGCATTGTCTTATCCCTACCCCGATCTTCCTACATAGCATGTATCTTTTCTCTTCAAAGGCTTAATCTAGTTTAAATTATGGTTATAAGTATAAGTATAGATTCAAAAACGTGATAACAAGGCACATCGTTGGTGTATAACTATGTCTAACAAACGACACACTTGGTTCATCTATGTGCACCATGTGCATGGACTTAGAGCAATGCGTGGATACTCTAACATAAAGACTTTGAAAAATATCTGAAAAATCACTTGACCTTAGTTGGGAGAATGAAATTTGACTATGTTTGATCAAAATATGTCACTTAGATGATTGCACTATGATCCATCTCATATTACGATCCAATGACCACATTCTCAACTAGAGTACCACTATGTACAATCCGAGTTATAGGCTCGTAGTAGAATGTAGGCAATAAAGTTTTCCTCAACCTTGTCAAGTCACCTCCAAGTCTTCCAAATAAAAGTTTAAATGAATTTCACGATCCTCCAACTTACTTTAGTGGAAAATTTGATCTCAAACTTCAGTATTCACTACTTTAAGTATGAGGTCCCATACCACCATAACCACATTGATGTTTATGCAAAACTTATTGTGTTATACCACTAAGACCACATCCATTGCACGATGAAGTGACTTCTGTTAAATCTCAATCGTTCTTCAGGGATCATTGTGTCAATTTCTAATAACTCGAGCCTATGTGCATCAGAACACCTTGCTCCAATTAACTTTTTTATTTTATGCTATGAAATAAATTATTCAAACATAGTTCTTTAATCTCTCAAATTCATAACATATTTTATGTAAAATTTTATTGTTAACTTAAACAATAATTTTATTGTTAACTTAAACAATTAATTCCTTTGCCATCAGTTGATCCTTTTTAGTTCCTAGGATATTTCTAGATCCTTTTACATTTTAAAACGTGTCTTGGAAACTCTTCTGTAGATCTAAACCTATTAAAGAATCTATTACTTAAGACTATAATTAAAACCTTACTACTTTTCTAAGGTTTTTATTATTTCCATACACAACAAATTGTACATTCCTAACCTAGGATTCAACATTTCATGTTGATCAATATATTGTGATCAAGCTATTAGTCTTTATCAGAAGATCGCTTTCGTAATCTATAAAGATGATTGGATTAATCTAGGATTTTTGTAGAGATCTCCCACCCACTCAAATAAAGTGCAAGGATACAATAATGATTTTCATACTTCAAACCTAGAGAATCTCTCATGAAATTGATACCCTTTCTAGTCACACCAATCATAAGAATTAAGTACCACTGCCGTTGCTTTGTGGATCTCTTAGAAACGACTTCATACTGACTAAAATCTCTTTGTTTACTCATACTTGTCTTTAAAGATTTTTTACTTTTGCTTAAAGTATATTATTTCTTACGTTTTCTTTAAATGGGTATGATGATTGCTTATCACAACACAGTCTAGCTTTTAATTTATGAACAAAAAAACTCTTATATTTGAAAACGTTCCTCGAATAATTCCAAAACTTTTTGATTGCACCAAAGAGACTCTTTTATAATTTTCTGTAATTTTATTCTTATTTCTTAACCCTTTTGCTGAGACCGGATGTATTCTTTGTAGGTATGATGATTGCTTATTACAGTACAGTCTAGCTTTTAATTTATGAAAAAAAAACTTTTATATTTTAACGTAAGCTCTATACGTTCCTGAAATAATTCCAAAACTTTTTTATTGCAGTAAAGAGACTATTTTATAATTTTCTGTAATTTTGTTCTTATTTGTTAACCCTTTTGCTGAGAGCGGATGTATTCTTTGTAATGTGTGCAACATAATTTTACTACATAAGTAGTTGCTATGATGGTGCATTTGTGGAAACAATGTAAACAATGTAAGCAACGATGAAATGGTGCATGTGCATCAGTGCATGCACCCACACATGTCCATCCTCTCTTATGGACTCATTGCCTCACCGAAATACCATGCTCGAGGTAGGCTCTCTCTTTTCCGCTCACCTAATAATACAGCTAAATATTCAAGGAAAGAATTTTCCACACTCTTCTCCATGGGGTTACTCCATTGGTAAGCTAATAAAAGAAATAAGATTCTATTATAATCTCTGTATTCTCAATAATTTGGGTCATAATTTCACTATAGTAAACAACTCGACGTTTCTCTTAAGCCTCTTTCATAAATTCTATTGTTTTACACAAACTAAGATACGTACACACACTCACATTTCACATTTGCAAGTGTTATCACACAGAAGACGGTCAATTTAGTGGGCAATTTTACCTCCAAAATTGATTAAGCTTGATAGCTAAAAATTGTTTTGATGCAAAGAAAGTTCATATAAGCTCCAATTCTAGACACTTTTATTTCCTTTCAAAATGCATGCACGAAGATAGAAAATTATTGAGATATTACACTAAAGCCAAGAGTAGCATGCATCCAAAGTTAACTAGTTTCTAGATGGTGACTCATTGGAAAAAAAAACTAAATATGTCACATTCGAGGCCTCCCACATAGCTTTTGGAGAAAGTTTATTTATAGTTAAGCTACAGGCCTGTGTTTGAAGCTCCATATACTAATATAAGTACAAAATAAAAAGTTTTAGACAACATATAATACCTTAAAATGGTAGGTAAAGGTGCCATTCACCATGATTTTGACTTTTCGCATATATGGATTGTCTGATATGAGATGATACTTCCACGTCATACCTTTCACCTGATGGATTTCATGCAATTAGGAAGCGATTTCGTGCTTTGCAACAAATTTCTTCATATTGATTTTTTTCAAACAAAGGACAAACAATTTCAAGAATGGAAATTAAGAATTAAATCTTAAGCGAGCTTTCTCGGTTCAATTTTTCTAATTAATATGGGCCACGTCTAATCCTTGTATCTCCTTTGCATCTTTGCTTTGATGCTATGGGAAGAATCATTTGTTCGCATGCTCAAGTTTAATCAGATAATGATTCCTGCATCTTGTTCTTCTTTGTTCCCATGATCCTTTGCTTTACATGTGGAGAAAATCCTCTCTCCTCTCTTTATTTTTTCTCACCTCTTTCAAGTTGTGCCTTCACGTCTCATAATGTTGGGTGGGGTGCTCCGTTCATATGATCGGTGTACAAGAAATAATGGATTAGTGCATGAGGTTCTTTGTTCAAATTTGATGCTCCATATTATTCCACGTTTTTTCTTCTAGAGATGCCTAAGGAAATCAAAATGGGCTCAATAGCTTTCGGCTAACACAATATGTAAAGCATTATTAGTTAAGGTAATCAAATATTGATATGGGTAGAAGAATGATGCCTATCAGCTCTTCTGAGCGAGAGGAAACGCACCAACTGCTTGTTGAACTCAAAAGAAAATATAGAAATACTAGTTGGTGCATGTTCTGAGAGCTAAGGGTCTAGGGACGTATTGGATACGCTACGTTCCCACCAATGGGACCCTTCCCATTCGGGGCCCTTCTTTCTAAGGAAAAGAGAGAGATGGATGATTCCATCTACATAGGAAAGAAATCCAAAGTAATCATCTTTTTAGGACAAAATACGTAAGTATAAGAATAACAAAGCCTTGTTCTTTCTTAATGAGTGACATGATGAGAGATTCATTTCCCTCATGAAATAGATGTGAGAAATCAAAGATCTCTATGAAAAATTCAAGAAGATGATAAGCCAACAAGGTCACCATGGAAGCTGCGTGATTTGATACCAATGTTTCAAAAACCTAGTCTCCAATCTAGAGAGAATGAACTATGAATTTCCACCCAACACATTATTATATAGATTTGGATATTAATGGTGTCCTTGAGAATGAAATGGAGTTCCTTTTACATGTGTAATGCCACCACTATTTACCACCTTTCGTTCAAGTGCACTAGTGATTACATGTACTCACCTTCTGAGTTAAGTCCCTTTGAACCAAATTCAGGACACATTAACTTTAGATGAAACTTTTAGAAGACTGTAGAGCACTTTCAGTGAGACTCAATCCCCATGCTCCCCATGGCCTTAGACCCATGCCCTACTCCTTCCTATCCTTCAAACTTCATTGTTGAGATATCAAGCTCAACGTGTGATAATTGAGGATGATACATAGCACTTTTTATTTGTCCCACATCTAGAGTGTTTACAGTGATATTTGTCAAGCATACTTTACTAAGATCTACAAGATTTATCTATCAAGAGTGATGATATATTTTCTTCTTTCAATTTATTCATTCACGATCAATAGGTTTTTATTTATATAATATTGTTTATATAATGTATTGGTTGCATTGTTGTACTAGTTCCTTCTTTCATATTCTCTTTATGTAATAAAAGAAGTAGAAGAAGCTCAATCTTCATTGTATCAATCTATATGTTGTTATCTATATGTGCAAGCGCTCTTTTATTGACCTCCTTTCTCTTGAATTAGTATTATATAGAGTGTGGTGGTATGTTCATATAATTTTCTAGTGATATGTGTGAACACACTTAGGACTGCCCAGACATTTTTCCCACTATGGGAGGCTTTTTGTCCCTTAATTGTATATATGCCTTTGACCATAATGGCTTACTATCTTTGCACATTCACTTAGTAATACATTTTGTACTATGTTGTGCTCTAAGCTTCTTGTTCTTCCTTGTGTTCTTTGTTTGCTTGTGGATACCTTGAACTCAAACAATTGGTATAGATTACTTCTTTGCTTGATCTAGGGAGTCATCAACACTTCTCCTCTAAGAATCACTCAAACATTGGTGAGAATAGTCAAGGGGACTAGGAGTTAAAAAAAGCTTCACTATGTGGTGTCAAAACTTTGATCTAAGCTTGTTTCAACCTCCAAATGCATCATTATAGAGGTTTACGCTCGCTAGTATAAGCACGTCAAAGTTAGCTAGATGTTTAGTAGATCTTGATAGAGTGTTTCATTGAGGAAGTTTTATTCTTTTGTTCCAAACACATATATAGGTTTAAGCTCGCTAGTATAAGCACGTCAAAGTTATGTGGATGTTTAGTAGATCTTGATAGAGTGTTTTTATTTAGTGTTTTGAGATATAGTCACTTCATTGCATTAGGGTATTTACTCACTTACTTGGTACAAAGCAATGATGTATTCCATATATTGGATGTTGAGGATAAGTTGTTGGTGTTATTCACAAATTGTGGCCATGTATGATGTCTCATATATTGGTAGAAAACGTTTTATGGATTATTGTGCAAAGTGTTGAAACACATCCTATACACCTATAAATAGAGTTATTGAAGGTGATGGAAATGGCATTGAAGATGATCATCTCTGAATTCTTGTTTGCACTATAGTTACTATTGCAAAGCAACTTCAATGGGATGGAAAAAATAGTGAAACACATGCATTGATAGGCTTTTCTATCAAACATGCCATTATTCCTCACATTCACTCTTGCAAGAGAGGAAAGGATATTTAGGATACATTAACAACTTTATAATAGTCAAGAAATGAAGCTTGTGTTCCTTAGTTCTAAAAAGTGTCGAAGTGTGAGCACATTGATGAAGGAGATTATATATATTTTTAGCAAAGATGAAAGATTGGGAGCAATCAGTTGTGAAGATGAATTCTTTCAAGATGGTTAACTTATGTAGATTGTTCTTAATGCTCTTGTAGATTCATATTAGAGCTTTGCTACTACTATTGAATTAATGATGAAAAGCAATACAAATGCTTTAACATTTGATGAATTGCCTCTATTTTGTTGTAAGAAGATCCATCAAGGTAGAAAAAGTGAATAATGCATGTTGCACATCAAGCTTTCTTAGCTATTTAGAAGGTCAAATCGAGCTCATCTCCTAGTAAGGAGAAATTCGCTAATGCTACACAATCAAAAAGGCCTATTCACGAAGTTTGCGAATTACTCAAGTCCCATTTACAATACAATTTGTCTTAATTTATAATTTGTATCTTGTATTCTTCTTACATAGATCTGATCTTGAGCATATGTTCTTCTTTAGACAATATTTAAAGTTTTGAATAAAAAAATGTAACATTGATTGATAAGCTTATTTAAAAGAACCAAGAAGAATATGAATATACAAAAAATATAATTTAGACTTGAATTCAAAAGGTTGAACTCTATTATAACTCATACACTGTATTCAATTTCATTGAGATATTAAAAGCTCCATTATGCTCTAAATTGCATTTTAGAGTTTGAACTATGATTACTCCATAAATTTTAAATCTACCTTTCTATTGAAAGTTCATTTGTATTATTACATATTATAGTTTAGTGATATTCACATACATTTCAAATTTGATAAGTTATGTAAAGTTCATTATTTCAATCTTAAGCCTATTTATATTAGAAAATATATCATGAATTTAGAGTTGAGAAAAAAAATCTAATTCAATAATATCTCAAGTATACGGGATTTGATCTATCAATAAATTTTCATTCAACCATTGTTCACTTGGTTGAACCATCCCAAAATATGGTTTTTACAAACACCACTAAATTGATTTAAGTTTAAGTGTATAAAAAATCTATCATCATATGAAGTTAGAGTTAAAAAAAATACCATTCAATATAAACAATAATTATATGCAATTTGATCTATAATACATATTTATTTGTTTGTATTATGATGTTTAAAAACACTAATAAGTTGATTTAAATTTGATTGTATAAAAAAACAACCACATAAATTTAGAGGTTAGAAAAGTAATGTAATTTAGCAATAACTTGATTATATGCAATTTGACATATAGTAATTGTTCACTTGG
>MU261974.1:32500-52500 GCA_020310875.1 Ceratopteris richardii
AAGGAAAATATATGAATATATAAATAAATATATATAAAAAAATAGGATAGTTATATAGATAAATAAATATAAAAAAAGTAGTGTTTTGAATAATTTAATTAAATATATATATTTAAATATGTATAAGTAAATATATAAAAGTAGGATTAATTAAGAAAAAAATCTGAATATAAATATAAATATATATATATATATATATATATATATATATATATATATATATATATATATATATATATATATATATATATATATATATATATATATATATAAGGATAATTATATAGATAAATAAATATGATTAGAACTAGTGTTTTAAATAAATAAATTTAATATATAAGATTAAATATATGAAAATAGGTTTAATTTTAATCATTTTAATTCGAGTAAATATACATACACATACACATACACACATATATTTATACACCTATTTATATACACATATATATATATATATACACATACACATATTTATACACATGCATACACATATATACATGTTTTAGCTCTAGGTCTTTCTGATTAGGGTTTTAGGGTTTTAACACCTACATAACATATATACACACATACACATACACATATAATACATATATACATGTATATACACATGCTTACAAAAATATACATATTTTAGGTCTAGATCTTTAAGATTAGGGTTTTGGGGTTTTGGCAAACATATAACTCAATTAAATTTATATAAAGAGAAAATATAGAAAAAATTAAGGAAAAAATTTGAGAATATATATATATATATATATATATAGATATAGGATAATTATATATATAAATAAATATAAAAAGAACTACTCTCTTAAATATTTTAATTAAATATATATAATTAAATATATAAAAATAGGATTAATTAAGAAAAAAATCTGAATATATAGATAAAATAGGATAATTATATAGATTAAGGTTTTAGGATTAGGGTTTTAGGTTTTTTTATGTGTTTAAGTATTTAGGTTTTAGTATTTCAGGTTTAAGTCTTTAGGAGTATGCTTTTTAGGTTTAATAAAAAAAGACAAATGTTCTAAAATGTCCATATTGTATCAGATGGCTAGTTTGGATCCGGAGGAGAATAACTATAAGAGAGCTAATAGAAGATGTAAAGATCTAAACAGAAATCACTTCTTATCCCAAAACCTTCCATAGTACTTTATCTCTAGGATGGACTTTCCTCTGTATTGCACTCAAGAGCTCTTCAATCTAAGAGAAGGCTATTGCCTTGCTACAATAGCTAAATCTAAAGAAGTTGCAAGGAACTTTATAAATGAGAAGGAAGAAGAATAAAGATGAATTTTTGAGCCTGGACTTGAGGTTGTCAAATGATGCATTTAAAGATTGGTCCAAAGTTGTTTCAAGCTACTTTGAGAGAGTACCCTAAGACAAGCTAAGACTTGATGATTAAGATTTTGACTATCTACATAAAGATCTAGGAATTCTGTTGTTTGGTGGAGGATACTCATTTGTTAGGCCCATCAAAGACTTTCTGATGAGCCTATTCGCTTGGATTGGTCTTGTCTTAAATTTACTCAGTATCATGAGTTATTTGGGTTGCTCCTCGTACAATACTAGATTCCTCATCATTCTTAGATGTTGACATTTGATATAGGAAAATTTACGTCTATAAATAATGTTAATGATCATCTATGGGACAAGACCATGATTTTTTTGGTCGCTACGTATTTGAGACCCTTATCACTCAACATTCATGCATGTTGATATTAGATATATGCAAAATAACTTTCCCTTCATTTGTAATGATTTCGATATACAACTGATTCAAGACATTAGGCCCATCCAAGATTTTCTAATAAACCTCCTCACATGAATTGGTAACATCCTACATTGGTTTCAATGATTGCTTTGTTTCTTTCTTTTTTCATATATGACTCAGTGTTGTTTCATAATCCAAAAGTTTTTGTTCTCTCTCTCTATCTCATCTTTCTTTGACATTCTTTTAGATGATAATAACTATCTTGCAGTTATCTATATTAGATGATAACAACCATCTTGCTAGAGGGAGGGGCACAAGGAAACCCTTTGAGAAAAATGGAAAACCAAAAGCGGATATATATTCAGTTGTTCACTATCTTCCATAGTTGAATCTAGATTTATTTTGGGTTGTACCTAAGCACTATATTGAGGACCCTCATTATTCTCTATAAAGACCCTATCTAAATATATCGGCTTTCCGTGATTTCCATTTAATGAATATAGGGTGTTACTTCTTGCAAGAACGACAACATTGAGGATATTTGGCTATGCTCTAGGGTTCAATGCTTCTAGAGCTGGTTATTTCCTCTATTATTCAAGTTAGGTATTGGTGGTACATGTCTCAGATGTACAAAGTATTGCTCACTATAAGAGGAATGAAATGAAATGTCAATCTTTTTTTTTTATTTAATCCATGTTTCCCAAAAGGAGTTGATATGTGGTGAGGCTTTAATGACATAATCTGTATAGTTTATCAGGTGATAATATACGGCATATGCTCCTTTGTAATTTTCTTCTAACGAACCAAACAAAAAGCTCTTTGAGTAGATTACTTTTTGTGACTCCTCCTTGCCTTGTGCATTAGAAGAAGCTTGTTCTTGATTAATGAGACTTTTTCATGCCTTGAATGTTCCACATGGCAGGTGTTCCCTTTTTCACAAGGAATGCACCATCGAAAAGAAGAATATGTTGTAGGGACATAAGTAGATATCATGAGATGTTTATTTCAAAAATAAGGATGGACTTAATAATATCTTTGAAGCTCACCAAGTAGGAAGTTATGTCTTTGAGACTCCAAGCCCCTATGATGGTTTCTAGAAGCTCTATGATTTCCCTTCTGAACCCACACATCTAGTCCTTTTTTTTGGTATTTCTTGATTGCTTTCTACATTTTTTGCTACGTTGCAAAATGTTTTCCAACAATTCCACATTGCATTTAGATGTTTTCCATTGTTGTTGCTGAATAATCTTCTTGCTTTTGCACCTCCCATTGACACATTTTTCAATACATCTCCTATATTTTGTGAAAGCTTTGGGTCTTTTCTTAGATGAACATCACCACCATGATGTCCCATTTCTAAAAGTAAAGATTCACATTTTCTTATGCATTCATCTTCAAGAGTTGTAGACTTGATGGAATATGCATAATCCAAGTGAAAAACCAAATTCTCAATGATGCTTAACTTTTGCATGCAATGTACATATGTGTACATTAGTTAATTCTATAGGAAGTATGGGATTCCAAATCATGGTAAAAGATGAGTAATTATGTAGACTAACAATTTGTCTACAAGGAATTTCCCCAACGTGAGTTCTAGAAATCCACCCTCCTATACTTGGACATTGCATGCAATACAAAAAAGGCTACTTATAATTTGCAACCCCGCTTATATCAAACATGCATTTTAGATTCTTTAAGTCTCCACTCAATTTTAGACTTTCTAGAGTGGTTAACATTCGATAATTCTCCTAAATGATGCCTTTGGATAACATTTGGAATATTTCTTTGTAAGAACAACCACTTAACTATTTTATGATTCTCAAATGGAGCTTGAGCACACACAACCCACAACTCCTTTTTTTATTGTACTTTGGGAAATGGCGTATCAAGTTTCCCAAGGCTATACTACAAATATCTATTCATTAGTGAAATATGTATTCTTGTTGGAACATCAAGCTTAGACTATGCCTGAGGTTGATTTGATCTACATCAAAAGCTATCGCTTGGATTACGTCGAGGGAATATCTGTTTGGAGAGTTCTCTTACTTATGCTCATTTATTGTATTTTTTTAAAAAGGTTTTCCATGAATCTTTTACCATTGTAAAGGCCTTGAGATTTACACATCTAAAAGTAGAAAACCAAATCCCACATCCCACAAATTTAAGGTGGTTGAGTTTCAGTCAATCAATCAATCAATCAATGTCCTGAAAGTAGAACAAACTAGCTCTTCACTTTTCCTAGACTATAGGAAAGTGAATTGATTTCCTCCATCAACCTTTACCACGTTCATTTGAATTCAAAATCCAATTGTTGAAGTCATGGAGCACTTCAATATTCTATATAAAAACTTCAAATCACTTGTACATTACATGGAATCAATATACATACACTTGTGACCATCATTGTCTTGTTCCTTCATTTTTTAGCATCATTCTCTTTAACAATAGTAAGCTTGTAGAGGCTATTGCTCTCCCTAAAGAGTTTGAAATTGGATGAGGGACAATGCATTGGAAAGTTATTAGTGCTCCATTTATGTATATGTATTTGCAAAGCATTTGGTTTAGTGGATTGGGAGAAATCACAGTTTTTATGTCTCCGATCAATCTCTCCACATTCCTAAAAAATAGGAGGTACCATTGTTGAGTGTTTGGGTCATTCCAAAAGCATATTTTGCATATTACTTGTACTCTTGTGCATTATATACACTTAATCCTATGTGTATCACCTCTCCAAAAGGATTTTTTGTAATTGTAATCACGCTGGTCTCTATGAGCATTTGAAGTTGATTGTCTTATCCAAAGATAGCAAGTTTTTTCAGCTAGTCAATGCACAAACCTATTTGTTCTGTATTGGCTCTTTCTCCTTGATTCTCCAAAGTACATAGAGAATTTTATTGCACTTATCACATGCCGATAAGCTCTATTTGAGTCACCATAAGCTCAAGGGCTGGTCTTGCGCTGATTGGCTCGATTGTGTTGGAGTTAGACGTCTACGGAAGCACATGAACAGCACAAGGAAGAAGAAGAAGCTTGGAGCACAACACACAATACAGAATGTATTACTAGAGAATGTACAAAGATAAGTAGCCCATTAGGGAAATAGGCGTATATACAAGCCGGGGGAAAAAACCTCCTAAAGAGGGAAAAAAGTGCCCCGGCGGTCCTAGTGTGATGCGGTGAAGAAGGAGCTGGCACTCATGTATAAGGAAGTGCCAAGCTATGTGGAAATCACTCGACAAAAGGAAGTAAGCCCAAAGCTTTGTGGAAAGATTCAAACTTCTCCCTAGGCAGAGCCTTCGTGAAAAGGTTTGCAATGTTCTCCTGCGTGGGCACATATGCCAAGTTGATCTCCCCAGCAGAGAACCTCTCCCTGACATAGTGATAATGCACCTCATTGTGCTTAGTGCGAGCATGGAACACAGGGTTCCTCGCAATTGCCAATGCGCTGTGACTATCAGTGAAGATGGTGGTGGCAGAACACTTGCCAACCCCCAAATCAGCCATAAGGTGTCTGAGCCACACACACTCAACAGTCACTGTGAAAGCTGCCCTATACTCAACCTCACAACTCGAAGTGGCCACAATAAGCTGCTTCTTGATCAACCAAGATATTGAGCTACCAAGCATGAAGCAAAAACCACTGGTGGACACACGAGTTTCATAGCAACCAGCCCAATCTAAGTGAGAAATATGTGTGACTCCTAAGCAATGCATAAACCTGCTCATCTATGAGACAGCAAACTGAATATCTGGTGGAGTAATGCATAAGTAAATCAAGCATCCAACAGCCTGCTGATAGAGAACAGCATCAAATGCATCTCCAACATCATGAAGACTCAATTGTAAACCTGTCTCCATAGGAGTGGCAATAGGCTTATAGTCTTCAAGGCCAAAATGCTGCAATAATGTGTCAATATATTTTGTTTGACACAAAGCCATTCCACCATCAACGTGCTTAAACTGAATGCCCAAATAGTGATGCAAATGCCCCAAATCAGACATCTCAAATGAGCCATGCAAATTAGCCTTAAAATCAACAATATGCATCTCAATAGGACTAGTGAGCAGCATGTCATCAACATAGACAACAATGATCAGAAGCACATCATTAGCATGCTTAACATATAAGGTGCTTTCAGTTGGACTATTCTCAAAACCATGTGCAATCAGATTGGCATGTATCTTCTCATACCAAGCACGTGGTGCTTGCTTTAAACCATATAACGCCTTCTTTAACCTGCACACCTGGTTTTCATGCCCTTTCTGCACAAAGCCACGGGGATGAAAAACATACACTTCTTCACGCAAGTCACCATTCACAAATCTTGTTTTAATGTTCAATTGATTACATTCCAACCATGATGGGCTGCAAGTGCAAAAATGCTCCGAACAGAAGTCATATGGCATGTAGGTGCAAAGGTCTCATCAAAATCAATGCCTCTTTCCTGCACATAACCCTTTGCAACAACGCTAGCCTTATACTTGTCAACTGTACCATCAGGATTACGCTTCAGCTTGTATACCCACTTAGTGCCAATGGCCTGGCAAGTCACATAAAGACCATGCACCATTCTTCATTATAGCATCATATTCAGATTGCATAGCAGCCATCCAATTTTCTGAATTTTGTGCTTCATCAAAAGAAACAGGCTCATTCTCATCACAGAGACTAGACGCAACCATAGCATAGCAATTTGATGCAAAGGAGGCACTATGAGAGCCTGAACGAGTACGATATAACAAAGGTGCATCTAATTTGCTGTCACGCAAAGTCTGCACCAGCCATTTTGGCATAGTTTTTGCCTGATCAATATCACCTCTCTCATCAACAAGTGCATCATGTAAATCTGCATCAAAAATGGAATGATCTGCATCATCATATGAAGCCTCCAAAGGCTACGAAGTTGCCTCATTAGGACTAGGACTAGACTTTCCACTTGTAAAAAGAGGCATCAAAGTATCATACATGTCTTTGGAGCTCATAGATGTCTCCTTAGTACATGAAAGCAATGGCTGAATTGCATCTTCCACAAAAACAACATCACGGCTAACCAGAATGCGTTTTGTCTGTGGATGATACACACGATAGCCTTTACTTTCAGAACTGTACCCAACAAAAATACATTTTACTGCTTTATCATCCAATTTTCTGCGATGTTGTTCACGCACTAGTGCATATGCTAAACAACCAAAAACACGCAGATGAGCAACAGATGGCTTACGGTCATGCCAAGCCTCATATGGAGTGATAGACTGCAGCGCTTTAGTGGGACACCTGTTCAGTACATATGCTGCACACATGACAACCTCAAGCCAGAAACTATGTGGTAAAGCCTGACTCTTAACTATGCACCTCGCCATCTCCATGAGTGACCTGTTCTTTCGTTCAGCAACTCCATTCAATTGAGGTGTATACGGCACTGTACACTGGTGTTTTATCCCACGTTTAGCCAGAAATGCATTAAAATCAGAACACATACATGCTGACAGATTTTCAGCCAAAACCAAAAACTGTTTAAAGCACATGAACACTTTGGACTTTGCTTTGAGTGGATATACCCATGCATGCCTGGAAAAGTCATCAATGAAAGTCACGAAGTAAAGGTAATTTCCAAAAGAAGGTGTTTGCATAGGACCACAAACATCACTATGTACAAGCTGCAATTTCTGAGTAGCCCGAATTGAACCATCTTTTGGAAAGGATGAATGCTGCATTTTGCCCAAAATATAGCCTTCACAAACATGTTTTCCAGGTGCCTCAAGTTTGGGCAATGAGGACACCATTTCAGATTTCTACAGGCATAGCAAACTAGCAAAATTCAGATGACCAAAGCGTACATGCCAAAGCTTTGCATCTGACATAGCCTGAGAATCATTTACTACACATGCCAAATCATTTACAGATCTTTCATAGTCTATGAGCTTATACAGCCCACGACATAAAATGCCAGAAGCAATAATCACATTGCCATTTGACAGATCATGAACTGTACACCTGTCATCAACAAATTTCACAACCAAGCCAATCTTGGCTAATGCAGAAACTGATAACAAGTTCTTTTTTATCCCTAGCACAAATAGAGCATCTGACAAAGTGAAAAAACTACCATCACAGTAGTCAAAATGATCTTACCAACTCCCATAACAGGATAAGAGGAGTTGTTGGCGCATGTAACAATATTCCCTGTAGGGGCAGGCTCGAGTGAAGAGAAGAAACTACGCTGCGAGGTAATATGTTTGGTCTCCCCACTATCAAAATACCAAACATCTAGGTCTACTACACACATGCACTGCTCATGAGAAGATGGGTCAAAACTGCAGACAGTAGTAAACACCCATTCTTCTTCCTGCACAAGATTTGTAGACTCTATTTTTCGTGGAGAGGCCTCTACAACAACCATTCCAGCCTCTTTCTTCTTTGCCTCTTTTGTAGCCAGTTTTGGATAGTTCTTTATGATATGATCATTTCCTTTACAGTACTTGCAAAACAACTTCTTCTTCTCTGATTTCTTCTCATCTTTATCCTGGTTCTTCGATTGTGCAACATTTGCCAATTTTTGCTTACTAATAGAAGAGCTCTATTTTCCTTTGCCCTTCTGACTAGCCAGGAAAGCTTGATCTGCAACACGCATAATGGACCTGTTCTGCCTGGACTGATCTTGTTGCAACAGAACAGAGACTAACTCCTCAAATGACAAGGCATTTGGATTGCCTTTCATCATCAATCGAAGAGTAGAGGAAAAACTCTAATATGAATCAGGAAGACCATTCAGAACGGTCTGCACAAGTGAGCTATCTGGTATAACCTCATCAGCAGAAATCAATTGTTCCTTCAGGTCTTTGATCTTTGTGAGAAAACTGTCCATAGAATCACCTTCATTCATGTGCTCACTCTCAAACTGTTTTCGGAGGTAAGCAACACAAGCCTCATTCCTAGCTTGGTACAAAGTGGTAAGTGTATCCCAAGCATCCTTTGCTGTTTTGCAAGAGCGAATGTGAGGAATAATAGCCCGTTTGACAGACAAAGCTATCAATGCATGTGCTTGAGCATCTCTGACATCCCAACAAATTTGCTCTGCAGTAGGTGCAATAGAAACAGCAGCACGAGCAGGAATCTGCGGAATATCATCTTCGACACCATCTTCATCAGCTCCAGCACCTGTATTTGCAGTACCTGTTGTTACAGGTGTAACAAGACGTCTTTCAACACCCTGCACATTGTTCCATAATCCTATTGCAACCAATACATGTCGCATCATATAATCCCATAATGGGTAGTTGGTACCATCCAACTTATCCTCAACAGCCAACATACGGAATACATCACTGCTTTCAGCCATGGCCGGTGACTAAAATACCTTGATGCAGAAAATTGACTGTATCTCAAAAATTTGAACAGAACTGCCCAGACGAGTTTTGCTAGACCTCTAGCAGACTTCGAGACGCTTAAACTCGCGAATAGAAACTGGTATATACCTTTGGCACAAAAAGACAAAATAGCTTGCACAAGCGCTGCGATAGTGCGTTCGGAGGCCAAAATGAGCTCAGATCGCGATTTCAGCACCATAGAGCTAAGATGTTTTGATCTCGGAAACACGCTGAGTATGCTCACCAAAATTCGTGCGATTCTGAGACTGCAAACGGAGGAGTGTCGACGGCGCCCTAGATGAAGCGAGGACCTGCTCTGATACCAATTGTTGGAGTTAGACGTCTACGGAAGCACGTGAACAACACAAGGAAGCAGAAGAAGCTTGGAGCACAACACACAATACTGAATGTATTACTAGAGAATGTACAAAGATAAGTAGCCCATTAGGGCAATAGGCGTATATACAAGCCGGGGGAAAAAAACCTCCTAAAGAGGGAAAAAAGTGCCCCGGCGGTCCTAGTGTGTTCACACACATCACTACCTAAATATATCAAGAGACTGAACTTTGTGGTTTTGCAACTCACGTTTCTACCTCCTATCAGCTTCTCCAAGTTCTTTCAATGGTATCAGAGCTAGATTAAGATGGGTGAAGCCTTTCCCTCAATGATCAAGAAGCTTGATAAACAAAAGTATGTAGCTTGGCAAATCAGAATGGATGCTTACTTGCAAGGTATAAATCTTTATGGAATTGTGGTAGGTGATAAAGCTATGCCTATTCCAAGATCCAAAGGAGGACCTACACAAGAGGAGACAAAGAAGCTCATACTTTGGTGTGCAAGGGATGCTCAGGCAAGGTCGTACATACTAAAGTCTATCTCTAACTTTCTACTACCACATATTAGAGAATGCAAGACATCTGAAGAGACTTGGGATGCCCTTGAGACTTTCTTTTTCACTAGTATTGAAAGTGTAAGTCAAGGGTGGTGAGGAGGCGTAGTTCCTTGCTTATCTTTCAATGTTTTCCATCCCCTGAGTACCACAAGAAATCACACTTTTTTTGTACAACGCCTTCAACATTCATCCTCCACCTTAAGGTCAAAAGAATCCAAACTATTTTGTGTAAAACAAGGATATCTAGTGTATCAAAAAACAAAAAGTGGGCATATTTGTAGAAGGTTAGTTTCTCTATAGATTGAAGTTAAAAAAGGAAAAGCTCACTTGCGTAAGGGTTTTCTCAACATGAAGAGTATGTCTTGATATGAAGAGAAAAAATCCTCCAAAGTCCTATGCATACTTTTGAAAAAGAAACAATTCAAATAATTCATCCCTATAGTAATCAATAACAATGGTGTTGAAAGCTTTGCAAACTAGATAAAAATGACCTAATCATTAGTCACTTCTTGGAGTTGTTCAAGGTATCTACTGAGCTCTTCCTCAGGAGATGTGAATACATGGCCCTCATCTCTAATGTCAGATGAGGGAAGGTCTTGTAGGATAGATAACAATGGCTCAATGGCGCTCTCACCATCCATAAAATCAAAGATCTTGTAGATGCCCTCCCTAAAGGTCCAAGTGTGCATTTAAATGGCCATCATAATGGGTTCTCTCAAACATTTAAAGGCGTTTTACTCCCTCTCTCTCTCTCTCTCATTCTCTCTCTCTCTCTCTCTCTCTCTCTCTCTCTCTTTCTCTCTCTCTCTCTCTTTCTCTCTCTCTCTCTCTCTATCTCTCTCTCTCCCTCTCTCTCTCTCTCCCCTTCTCTCTCCCTACCTCTCGCTCCCTTTCTCTCAAATGTGGAGTTGGCCTAAACCCTTTGAACTAGGAAATGAGGGAGACACCGAAAGTGCCTATGTCTTCTTAATTTCAATCTTTGGAGCATGACTAGAAGACTAGGTCTGCAACCAAATTCCCCTCTTGCCCGTCCCTCATCCCAATCGTTTTTGTCTATCTCTAAAAATAATTGGAGGTTAAAAACTCCTTCATACTAAATGGGAGCTAGAGTCTATTTTAAATCATTTCTAGTACATTTAATGATGATCTTTTTAGTCCTAAATCAAAACGATTTTGATCTCGCTTTAGTTATTAAGATTTTGATCTCTTCCAATCTCTAGAAATCCCAAAGGAGTTATGGCCATGCTTTGTGATCTCCTAGATTGCAAGATCTAAAGGTTTATAAATAATCGTAATACTGAATCTATATGTTCATTTTGGAAGTTTTAATTTAATAGAAAACTCAAAGTAGGGATTTTGCTTCCAACAACAAACGTGAAATAACAATCTCCACAATTAGGGTTAAGAAAAAAACAAAGAAGGTATGACGTTTGTCAATGAAAATGTCTATTATTGAAACAAAAAAGTCTTTGTATATGAGTATGTTGTTAGTACATCAATGTTTCTTCTCCAAGATTTTACTGAAGAGGATGACACTGGATATGTCTATTGAAAATTTTCAAACCTAGATATAAAGACAGCCCAATGTCTAGAAAGGTGATGTTAAAGAACGTAGTTTCCATGCTAGAGAGAATGACATATAAATTTTCCCCAAACGTCCCATTATAACGATATTGGGACTAATAGTGATATCGAGTGTTAGTTGGAACTACTTTTACATGTGAGATCTGGAATTCACATTTCAGAAATTCCAATCAAATCCACTAGTTATAGTTCAAACCACCACCTGAATTTAGTATATCTTAATTGAAAGCTTCTAGTAGACTCTAGATCTCTTTCGGAAAAATTGTGTCCATTTTCCCCTCATAGAGGTTAAGTCCAAGACCTCATCTTCCTGTCTTTGGGATTTAAACACTATGGTAAAGTTCAATTTCACCAAACACTCTAAAAGTACTTAATTTTATACTTACCTTGACCCTCGTCAAGGATACATTCGGAAATCCCCCTTTCAAAAACCAAAAAATCTTTTGAAGAATATGCTCCAATCTATTGCTATGTAATACCTTTTCCCCCGAGCCCATGTTCCAAATCGAGGATCCTAGTTATCATGTCTCTAATTTGCCTCTTTTAGGAGAAGGGTACCCTTTCTTGTATTGTATCTCAGAAGATGGGAATCTTTGCATTGTCTTATCCCTACCCCGATCTTCCTACATAGCATGTATCTTTTCTCTTCAAAGGCTTAATCTAGTTTAAATTATGGTTATAAGTATAAGTATAGATTCAAAAACGTGATAACAAGGCACATCGTTGGTGTATAACTATGTCTAACAAACGACACACTTGGTTCATCTATGTGCACCATGTGCATGGACTTAGAGCAATGCGTGGATACTCTAACATAAAGACTTTGAAAAATATCTGAAAAATCACTTGACCTTAGTTGGGAGAATGAAATTTGACTATGTTTGATCAAAATATGTCACTTAGATGATTGCACTATGATCCATCTCATATTACGATCCAATGACCACATTCTCAACTAGAGTACCACTATGTACAATCCGAGTTATAGGCTCGTAGTAGAATGTAGGCAATAAAGTTTTCCTCAACCTTGTCAAGTCACCTCCAAGTCTTCCAAATAAAAGTTTAAATGAATTTCACGATCCTCCAACTTACTTTAGTGGAAAATTTGATCTCAAACTTCAGTATTCACTACTTTAAGTATGAGGTCCCATACCACCATAACCACATTGATGTTTATGCAAAACTTATTGTGTTATACCACTAAGACCACATCCATTGCACGATGAAGTGACTTCTGTTAAATCTCAATCGTTCTTCAGGGATCATTGTGTCAATTTCTAATAACTCGAGCCTATGTGCATCAGAACACCTTGCTCCAATTAACTTTTTTATTTTATGCTATGAAATAAATTATTCAAACATAGTTCTTTAATCTCTCAAATTCATAACATATTTTATGTAAAATTTTATTGTTAACTTAAACAATAATTTTATTGTTAACTTAAACAATTAATTCCTTTGCCATCAGTTGATCCTTTTTAGTTCCTAGGATATTTCTAGATCCTTTTACATTTTAAAACGTGTCTTGGAAACTCTTCTGTAGATCTAAACCTATTAAAGAATCTATTACTTAAGACTATAATTAAAACCTTACTACTTTTCTAAGGTTTTTATTATTTCCATACACAACAAATTGTACATTCCTAACCTAGGATTCAACATTTCATGTTGATCAATATATTGTGATCAAGCTATTAGTCTTTATCAGAAGATCGCTTTCGTAATCTATAAAGATGATTGGATTAATCTAGGATTTTTGTAGAGATCTCCCACCCACTCAAATAAAGTGCAAGGATACAATAATGATTTTCATACTTCAAACCTAGAGAATCTCTCATGAAATTGATACCCTTTCTAGTCACACCAATCATAAGAATTAAGTACCACTGCCGTTGCTTTGTGGATCTCTTAGAAACGACTTCATACTGACTAAAATCTCTTTGTTTACTCATACTTGTCTTTAAAGATTTTTTACTTTTGCTTAAAGTATATTATTTCTTACGTTTTCTTTAAATGGGTATGATGATTGCTTATCACAACACAGTCTAGCTTTTAATTTATGAACAAAAAAACTCTTATATTTGAAAACGTTCCTCGAATAATTCCAAAACTTTTTGATTGCACCAAAGAGACTCTTTTATAATTTTCTGTAATTTTATTCTTATTTCTTAACCCTTTTGCTGAGACCGGATGTATTCTTTGTAGGTATGATGATTGCTTATTACAGTACAGTCTAGCTTTTAATTTATGAAAAAAAAACTTTTATATTTTAACGTAAGCTCTATACGTTCCTGAAATAATTCCAAAACTTTTTTATTGCAGTAAAGAGACTATTTTATAATTTTCTGTAATTTTGTTCTTATTTGTTAACCCTTTTGCTGAGAGCGGATGTATTCTTTGTAATGTGTGCAACATAATTTTACTACATAAGTAGTTGCTATGATGGTGCATTTGTGGAAACAATGTAAACAATGTAAGCAACGATGAAATGGTGCATGTGCATCAGTGCATGCACCCACACATGTCCATCCTCTCTTATGGACTCATTGCCTCACCGAAATACCATGCTCGAGGTAGGCTCTCTCTTTTCCGCTCACCTAATAATACAGCTAAATATTCAAGGAAAGAATTTTCCACACTCTTCTCCATGGGGTTACTCCATTGGTAAGCTAATAAAAGAAATAAGATTCTATTATAATCTCTGTATTCTCAATAATTTGGGTCATAATTTCACTATAGTAAACAACTCGACGTTTCTCTTAAGCCTCTTTCATAAATTCTATTGTTTTACACAAACTAAGATACGTACACACACTCACATTTCACATTTGCAAGTGTTATCACACAGAAGACGGTCAATTTAGTGGGCAATTTTACCTCCAAAATTGATTAAGCTTGATAGCTAAAAATTGTTTTGATGCAAAGAAAGTTCATATAAGCTCCAATTCTAGACACTTTTATTTCCTTTCAAAATGCATGCACGAAGATAGAAAATTATTGAGATATTACACTAAAGCCAAGAGTAGCATGCATCCAAAGTTAACTAGTTTCTAGATGGTGACTCATTGGAAAAAAAAACTAAATATGTCACATTCGAGGCCTCCCACATAGCTTTTGGAGAAAGTTTATTTATAGTTAAGCTACAGGCCTGTGTTTGAAGCTCCATATACTAATATAAGTACAAAATAAAAAGTTTTAGACAACATATAATACCTTAAAATGGTAGGTAAAGGTGCCATTCACCATGATTTTGACTTTTCGCATATATGGATTGTCTGATATGAGATGATACTTCCACGTCATACCTTTCACCTGATGGATTTCATGCAATTAGGAAGCGATTTCGTGCTTTGCAACAAATTTCTTCATATTGATTTTTTTCAAACAAAGGACAAACAATTTCAAGAATGGAAATTAAGAATTAAATCTTAAGCGAGCTTTCTCGGTTCAATTTTTCTAATTAATATGGGCCACGTCTAATCCTTGTATCTCCTTTGCATCTTTGCTTTGATGCTATGGGAAGAATCATTTGTTCGCATGCTCAAGTTTAATCAGATAATGATTCCTGCATCTTGTTCTTCTTTGTTCCCATGATCCTTTGCTTTACATGTGGAGAAAATCCTCTCTCCTCTCTTTATTTTTTCTCACCTCTTTCAAGTTGTGCCTTCACGTCTCATAATGTTGGGTGGGGTGCTCCGTTCATATGATCGGTGTACAAGAAATAATGGATTAGTGCATGAGGTTCTTTGTTCAAATTTGATGCTCCATATTATTCCACGTTTTTTCTTCTAGAGATGCCTAAGGAAATCAAAATGGGCTCAATAGCTTTCGGCTAACACAATATGTAAAGCATTATTAGTTAAGGTAATCAAATATTGATATGGGTAGAAGAATGATGCCTATCAGCTCTTCTGAGCGAGAGGAAACGCACCAACTGCTTGTTGAACTCAAAAGAAAATATAGAAATACTAGTTGGTGCATGTTCTGAGAGCTAAGGGTCTAGGGACGTATTGGATACGCTACGTTCCCACCAATGGGACCCTTCCCATTCGGGGCCCTTCTTTCTAAGGAAAAGAGAGAGATGGATGATTCCATCTACATAGGAAAGAAATCCAAAGTAATCATCTTTTTAGGACAAAATACGTAAGTATAAGAATAACAAAGCCTTGTTCTTTCTTAATGAGTGACATGATGAGAGATTCATTTCCCTCATGAAATAGATGTGAGAAATCAAAGATCTCTATGAAAAATTCAAGAAGATGATAAGCCAACAAGGTCACCATGGAAGCTGCGTGATTTGATACCAATGTTTCAAAAACCTAGTCTCCAATCTAGAGAGAATGAACTATGAATTTCCACCCAACACATTATTATATAGATTTGGATATTAATGGTGTCCTTGAGAATGAAATGGAGTTCCTTTTACATGTGTAATGCCACCACTATTTACCACCTTTCGTTCAAGTGCACTAGTGATTACATGTACTCACCTTCTGAGTTAAGTCCCTTTGAACCAAATTCAGGACACATTAACTTTAGATGAAACTTTTAGAAGACTGTAGAGCACTTTCAGTGAGACTCAATCCCCATGCTCCCCATGGCCTTAGACCCATGCCCTACTCCTTCCTATCCTTCAAACTTCATTGTTGAGATATCAAGCTCAACGTGTGATAATTGAGGATGATACATAGCACTTTTTATTTGTCCCACATCTAGAGTGTTTACAGTGATATTTGTCAAGCATACTTTACTAAGATCTACAAGATTTATCTATCAAGAGTGATGATATATTTTCTTCTTTCAATTTATTCATTCACGATCAATAGGTTTTTATTTATATAATATTGTTTATATAATGTATTGGTTGCATTGTTGTACTAGTTCCTTCTTTCATATTCTCTTTATGTAATAAAAGAAGTAGAAGAAGCTCAATCTTCATTGTATCAATCTATATGTTGTTATCTGTATGTGCAAGCGCTCTTTTATTGACCTCCTTTCTCTTGAATTAGTATTATATAGAGTGTGGTGGTATGTTCATATAATTTTCTAGTGATATGTGTGAACACACTTAGGACTGCCCAGACATTTTTCCCACTATGGGAGGCTTTTTGTCCCTTAATTGTATATATGCCTTTGACCATAATGGCTTACTATCTTTGCACATTCACTTAGTAATACATTTTGTACTATGTTGTGCTCTAAGCTTCTTGTTCTTCCTTGTGTTCTTTGTTTGCTTGTGGATACCTTGAACTCAAACAATTGGTATAGATTACTTCTTTGCTTGATCTAGGGAGTCATCAACACTTCTCCTCTAAGAATCACTCAAACATTGGTGAGAATAGTCAAGGGGACTAGGAGTTAAAAAAAGCTTCACTATGTGGTGTCAAAACTTTGATCTAAGCTTGTTTCAACCTCCAAATGCATCATTATAGAGGTTTACGCTCGCTAGTATAAGCACGTCAAAGTTAGCTAGATGTTTAGTAGATCTTGATAGAGTGTTTCATTGAGGAAGTTTTATTCTTTTGTTCCAAACACATATATAGGTTTAAGCTCGCTAGTATAAGCACGTCAAAGTTATGTGGATGTTTAGTAGATCTTGATAGAGTGTTTTTATTTAGTGTTTTGAGATATAGTCACTTCATTGCATTAGGGTATTTACTCACTTACTTGGTACAAAGCAATGATGTATTCCATATATTGGATGTTGAGGATAAGTTGTTGGTGTTATTCACAAATTGTGGCCATGTATGATGTCTCATATATTGGTAGAAAACGTTTTATGGATTATTGTGCAAAGTGTTGAAACACATCCTATACACCTATAAATAGAGTTATTGAAGGTGATGGAAATGGCATTGAAGATGATCATCTCTGAATTCTTGTTTGCACTATAGTTACTATTGCAAAGCAACTTCAATGGGATGGAAAAAATAGTGAAACACATGCATTGATAGGCTTTTCTATCAAACATGCCATTATTCCTCACATTCACTCTTGCAAGAGAGGAAAGGATATTTAGGATACATTAACAACTTTATAATAGTCAAGAAATGAAGCTTGTGTTCCTTAGTTCTAAAAAGTGTCGAAGTGTGAGCACATTGATGAAGGAGATTATATATATTTTTAGCAAAGATGAAAGATTGGGAGCAATCAGTTGTGAAGATGAATTCTTTCAAGATGGTTAACTTATGTAGATTGTTCTTAATGCTCTTGTAGATTCATATTAGAGCTTTGCTACTACTATTGAATTAATGATGAAAAGCAATACAAATGCTTTAACATTTGATGAATTGCCTCTATTTTGTTGTAAGAAGATCCATCAAGGTAGAAAAAGTGAATAATGCATGTTGCACATCAAGCTTTCTTAGCTATTTAGAAGGTCAAATCGAGCTCATCTCCTAGTAAGGAGAAATTCGCTAATGCTACACAATCAAAAAGGCCTATTCACGAAGTTTGCGAATTACTCAAGTCCCATTTACAATACAATTTGTCTTAATTTATAATTTGTATCTTGTATTCTTCTTACATAGATCTGATCTTGAGCATATGTTCTTCTTTAGACAATATTTAAAGTTTTGAATAAAAAAATGTAACATTGATTGATAAGCTTATTTAAAAGAACCAAGAAGAATATGAATATACAAAAAATATAATTTAGACTTGAATTCAAAAGGTTGAACTCTATTATAACTCATACACTGTATTCAATTTCATTGAGATATTAAAAGCTCCATTATGCTCTAAATTGCATTTTAGAGTTTGAACTATGATTACTCCATAAATTTTAAATCTACCTTTCTATTGAAAGTTCATTTGTATTATTACATATTATAGTTTAGTGATATTCACATACATTTCAAATTTGATAAGTTATGTAAAGTTCATTATTTCAATCTTAAGCCTATTTATATTAGAAAATATATCATGAATTTAGAGTTGAGAAAAAAAATCTAATTCAATAATATCTCAAGTATACGGGATTTGATCTATCAATAAATTTTCATTCAACCATTGTTCACTTGGTTGAACCATCCCAAAATATGGTTTTTACAAACACCACTAAATTGATTTAAGTTTAAGTGTATAAAAAATCTATCATCATATGAAGTTAGAGTTAAAAAAAATACCATTCAATATAAACAATAATTATATGCAATTTGATCTATAATACATATTTATTTGTTTGTATTATGATGTTTAAAAACACTAATAAGTTGATTTAAATTTGATTGTATAAAAAAACAACCACATAAATTTAGAGGTTAGAAAAGTAATGTAATTTAGCAATAACTTGATTATATGCAATTTGACATATAGTAATTGTTCACTTGGTTGAACGATATGAAAAATATACTTAAAAACATGAATGAATTGTTCCAATACAACTTTAGAATAAATCTATCATAGTAATTTCGAGCTTTGAAAAGAAATCCAATTGAACAATAATTCAAATATATGCAATTTAATCCACCAATAATTGTTCACTTGGTTGAACAATCCTTAGAATATGTGGTGTTTAAGAACACCAATAAAATTGAGTAGACGATCTTCAAATATTTGAAAATCATTGATAGCATTTCTTAATATATTGTTCAAGTACAAAATATGTTTCTCTACTACAAGAAGTTTGATTTATAATTTTATTTCATGTATAAGAACGCCCACTCTTTGTGCGAATCCATCAATAAAGGCAAGGAACCATTATTTTGGACAAAACTTTTTCCAACTCTCGTGATGATTCCATCCATAGTTTTGTTAGAACCACATAAGGGCCTTGCATATTCCAAATTACATGATACAATGCATCATAAAAAATAATGGTATTTTTTCCATCCAAATCAGGAAGAATTTTCCAAATTGTCTCCAAGTTTTTATGATTCAGATATCAGTTTTCTGACATGCACCCTAATCTGCTATAACATGAAACACTTCATGGTGTTTTGGAAAACACAATGTGATTGTTCTCTGAGCTATCGACAATCTCTCTATGGTCAAAATCCACATGTCAAAAAGATCCATACAAAAATCCAAGAAATATAATGCATCCTTGTCCACATAACACACATTTTTTGGGTTCTCTTTGACAAAATTCATATGGTTTTGCAAAGATTTAGGTAATAGATCACCCCTTTCCTTATTAGTTATCTTGAGCAAAATATATGTCTAAAGACTAGTAAGACATCAATGCCAACCTTTTGTTTTCTTTGTAATTTAAATGAATATCAACATTATGTTTTGTGAAAAGAAGAGAAAGGTAATTATACTTATATAGAATTCAATTAAATTATTGATACATTCTATATTAATGCATTTCTATATTAATTCATAACTAAAAATTAATTAGGGAAATTAAGCTGTTATTATTTTTCTCAATATATGAAAATTAAGGTGGATTAAAATTAATGATACATAAGATAATATATGACGATTTAAATG
>MU261974.1:57500-75000 GCA_020310875.1 Ceratopteris richardii
AATCACTTCTTATCCCAAAACCTTCCATAGTACTTTATCTCTAGGATGGACTTTCCTCTGTATTGCACTCAAGAGCTCTTCAATCTAAGAGAAGGCTATTGCCTTGCTACAATAGCTAAATCTAAAGAAGTTGCAAGGAACTTTATAAATGAGAAGGAAGAAGAATAAAGATGAATTTTTGAGCCTGGACTTGAGGTTGTCAAATGATGCATTTAAAGATTGGTCCAAAGTTGTTTCAAGCTACTTTGAGAGAGTACCCTAAGACAAGCTAAGACTTGATGATTAAGATTTTGACTATCTACATAAAGATCTAGGAATTCTGTTGTTTGGTGGAGGATACTCATTTGTTAGGCCCATCAAAGACTTTCTGATGAGCCTATTCGCTTGGATTGGTCTTGTCTTAAATTTACTCAGTATCATGAGTTATTTGGGTTGCTCCTCGTACAATACTAGATTCCTCATCATTCTTAGATGTTGACATTTGATATAGGAAAATTTACGTCTATAAATAATGTTAATGATCATCTATGGGACAAGACCATGATTTTTTTGGTCGCTACGTATTTGAGACCCTTATCACTCAACATTCATGCATGTTGATATTAGATATATGCAAAATAACTTTCCCTTCATTTGTAATGATTTCGATATACAACTGATTCAAGACATTAGGCCCATCCAAGATTTTCTAATAAACCTCCTCACATGAATTGGTAACATCCTACATTGGTTTCAATGATTGCTTTGTTTCTTTCTTTTTTCATATATGACTCAGTGTTGTTTCATAATCCAAAAGTTTTTGTTCTCTCTCTCTATCTCATCTTTCTTTGACATTCTTTTAGATGATAATAACTATCTTGCAGTTATCTATATTAGATGATAACAACCATCTTGCTAGAGGGAGGGGCACAAGGAAACCCTTTGAGAAAAATGGAAAACCAAAAGCGGATATATATTCAGTTGTTCACTATCTTCCATAGTTGAATCTAGATTTATTTTGGGTTGTACCTAAGCACTATATTGAGGACCCTCATTATTCTCTATAAAGACCCTATCTAAATATATCGGCTTTCCGTGATTTCCATTTAATGAATATAGGGTGTTACTTCTTGCAAGAACGACAACATTGAGGATATTTGGCTATGCTCTAGGGTTCAATGCTTCTAGAGCTGGTTATTTCCTCTATTATTCAAGTTAGGTATTGGTGGTACATGTCTCAGATGTACAAAGTATTGCTCACTATAAGAGGAATGAAATGAAATGTCAATCTTTTTTTTTTATTTAATCCATGTTTCCCAAAAGGAGTTGATATGTGGTGAGGCTTTAATGACATAATCTGTATAGTTTATCAGGTGATAATATACGGCATATGCTCCTTTGTAATTTTCTTCTAACGAACCAAACAAAAAGCTCTTTGAGTAGATTACTTTTTGTGACTCCTCCTTGCCTTGTGCATTAGAAGAAGCTTGTTCTTGATTAATGAGACTTTTTCATGCCTTGAATGTTCCACATGGCAGGTGTTCCCTTTTTCACAAGGAATGCACCATCGAAAAGAAGAATATGTTGTAGGGACATAAGTAGATATCATGAGATGTTTATTTCAAAAATAAGGATGGACTTAATAATATCTTTGAAGCTCACCAAGTAGGAAGTTATGTCTTTGAGACTCCAAGCCCCTATGATGGTTTCTAGAAGCTCTATGATTTCCCTTCTGAACCCACACATCTAGTCCTTTTTTTTGGTATTTCTTGATTGCTTTCTACATTTTTTGCTACGTTGCAAAATGTTTTCCAACAATTCCACATTGCATTTAGATGTTTTCCATTGTTGTTGCTGAATAATCTTCTTGCTTTTGCACCTCCCATTGACACATTTTTCAATACATCTCCTATATTTTGTGAAAGCTTTGGGTCTTTTCTTAGATGAACATCACCACCATGATGTCCCATTTCTAAAAGTAAAGATTCACATTTTCTTATGCATTCATCTTCAAGAGTTGTAGACTTGATGGAATATGCATAATCCAAGTGAAAAACCAAATTCTCAATGATGCTTAACTTTTGCATGCAATGTACATATGTGTACATTAGTTAATTCTATAGGAAGTATGGGATTCCAAATCATGGTAAAAGATGAGTAATTATGTAGACTAACAATTTGTCTACAAGGAATTTCCCCAACGTGAGTTCTAGAAATCCACCCTCCTATACTTGGACATTGCATGCAATACAAAAAAGGCTACTTATAATTTGCAACCCCGCTTATATCAAACATGCATTTTAGATTCTTTAAGTCTCCACTCAATTTTAGACTTTCTAGAGTGGTTAACATTCGATAATTCTCCTAAATGATGCCTTTGGATAACATTTGGAATATTTCTTTGTAAGAACAACCACTTAACTATTTTATGATTCTCAAATGGAGCTTGAGCACACACAACCCACAACTCCTTTTTTTATTGTACTTTGGGAAATGGCGTATCAAGTTTCCCAAGGCTATACTACAAATATCTATTCATTAGTGAAATATGTATTCTTGTTGGAACATCAAGCTTAGACTATGCCTGAGGTTGATTTGATCTACATCAAAAGCTATCGCTTGGATTACGTCGAGGGAATATCTGTTTGGAGAGTTCTCTTACTTATGCTCATTTATTGTATTTTTTTAAAAAGGTTTTCCATGAATCTTTTACCATTGTAAAGGCCTTGAGATTTACACATCTAAAAGTAGAAAACCAAATCCCACATCCCACAAATTTAAGGTGGTTGAGTTTCAGTCAATCAATCAATCAATCAATGTCCTGAAAGTAGAACAAACTAGCTCTTCACTTTTCCTAGACTATAGGAAAGTGAATTGATTTCCTCCATCAACCTTTACCACGTTCATTTGAATTCAAAATCCAATTGTTGAAGTCATGGAGCACTTCAATATTCTATATAAAAACTTCAAATCACTTGTACATTACATGGAATCAATATACATACACTTGTGACCATCATTGTCTTGTTCCTTCATTTTTTAGCATCATTCTCTTTAACAATAGTAAGCTTGTAGAGGCTATTGCTCTCCCTAAAGAGTTTGAAATTGGATGAGGGACAATGCATTGGAAAGTTATTAGTGCTCCATTTATGTATATGTATTTGCAAAGCATTTGGTTTAGTGGATTGGGAGAAATCACAGTTTTTATGTCTCCGATCAATCTCTCCACATTCCTAAAAAATAGGAGGTACCATTGTTGAGTGTTTGGGTCATTCCAAAAGCATATTTTGCATATTACTTGTACTCTTGTGCATTATATACACTTAATCCTATGTGTATCACCTCTCCAAAAGGATTTTTTGTAATTGTAATCACGCTGGTCTCTATGAGCATTTGAAGTTGATTGTCTTATCCAAAGATAGCAAGTTTTTTCAGCTAGTCAATGCACAAACCTATTTGTTCTGTATTGGCTCTTTCTCCTTGATTCTCCAAAGTACATAGAGAATTTTATTGCACTTATCACATGCCGATAAGCTCTATTTGAGTCACCATAAGCTCAAGGGCTGGTCTTGCGCTGATTGGCTCGATTGTGTTGGAGTTAGACGTCTACGGAAGCACATGAACAGCACAAGGAAGAAGAAGAAGCTTGGAGCACAACACACAATACAGAATGTATTACTAGAGAATGTACAAAGATAAGTAGCCCATTAGGGAAATAGGCGTATATACAAGCCGGGGGAAAAAACCTCCTAAAGAGGGAAAAAAGTGCCCCGGCGGTCCTAGTGTGATGCGGTGAAGAAGGAGCTGGCACTCATGTATAAGGAAGTGCCAAGCTATGTGGAAATCACTCGACAAAAGGAAGTAAGCCCAAAGCTTTGTGGAAAGATTCAAACTTCTCCCTAGGCAGAGCCTTCGTGAAAAGGTTTGCAATGTTCTCCTGCGTGGGCACATATGCCAAGTTGATCTCCCCAGCAGAGAACCTCTCCCTGACATAGTGATAATGCACCTCATTGTGCTTAGTGCGAGCATGGAACACAGGGTTCCTCGCAATTGCCAATGCGCTGTGACTATCAGTGAAGATGGTGGTGGCAGAACACTTGCCAACCCCCAAATCAGCCATAAGGTGTCTGAGCCACACACACTCAACAGTCACTGTGAAAGCTGCCCTATACTCAACCTCACAACTCGAAGTGGCCACAATAAGCTGCTTCTTGATCAACCAAGATATTGAGCTACCAAGCATGAAGCAAAAACCACTGGTGGACACACGAGTTTCATAGCAACCAGCCCAATCTAAGTGAGAAATATGTGTGACTCCTAAGCAATGCATAAACCTGCTCATCTATGAGACAGCAAACTGAATATCTGGTGGAGTAATGCATAAGTAAATCAAGCATCCAACAGCCTGCTGATAGAGAACAGCATCAAATGCATCTCCAACATCATGAAGACTCAATTGTAAACCTGTCTCCATAGGAGTGGCAATAGGCTTATAGTCTTCAAGGCCAAAATGCTGCAATAATGTGTCAATATATTTTGTTTGACACAAAGCCATTCCACCATCAACGTGCTTAAACTGAATGCCCAAATAGTGATGCAAATGCCCCAAATCAGACATCTCAAATGAGCCATGCAAATTAGCCTTAAAATCAACAATATGCATCTCAATAGGACTAGTGAGCAGCATGTCATCAACATAGACAACAATGATCAGAAGCACATCATTAGCATGCTTAACATATAAGGTGCTTTCAGTTGGACTATTCTCAAAACCATGTGCAATCAGATTGGCATGTATCTTCTCATACCAAGCACGTGGTGCTTGCTTTAAACCATATAACGCCTTCTTTAACCTGCACACCTGGTTTTCATGCCCTTTCTGCACAAAGCCACGGGGATGAAAAACATACACTTCTTCACGCAAGTCACCATTCACAAATCTTGTTTTAATGTTCAATTGATTACATTCCAACCATGATGGGCTGCAAGTGCAAAAATGCTCCGAACAGAAGTCATATGGCATGTAGGTGCAAAGGTCTCATCAAAATCAATGCCTCTTTCCTGCACATAACCCTTTGCAACAACGCTAGCCTTATACTTGTCAACTGTACCATCAGGATTACGCTTCAGCTTGTATACCCACTTAGTGCCAATGGCCTGGCAAGTCACATAAAGACCATGCACCATTCTTCATTATAGCATCATATTCAGATTGCATAGCAGCCATCCAATTTTCTGAATTTTGTGCTTCATCAAAAGAAACAGGCTCATTCTCATCACAGAGACTAGACGCAACCATAGCATAGCAATTTGATGCAAAGGAGGCACTATGAGAGCCTGAACGAGTACGATATAACAAAGGTGCATCTAATTTGCTGTCACGCAAAGTCTGCACCAGCCATTTTGGCATAGTTTTTGCCTGATCAATATCACCTCTCTCATCAACAAGTGCATCATGTAAATCTGCATCAAAAATGGAATGATCTGCATCATCATATGAAGCCTCCAAAGGCTACGAAGTTGCCTCATTAGGACTAGGACTAGACTTTCCACTTGTAAAAAGAGGCATCAAAGTATCATACATGTCTTTGGAGCTCATAGATGTCTCCTTAGTACATGAAAGCAATGGCTGAATTGCATCTTCCACAAAAACAACATCACGGCTAACCAGAATGCGTTTTGTCTGTGGATGATACACACGATAGCCTTTACTTTCAGAACTGTACCCAACAAAAATACATTTTACTGCTTTATCATCCAATTTTCTGCGATGTTGTTCACGCACTAGTGCATATGCTAAACAACCAAAAACACGCAGATGAGCAACAGATGGCTTACGGTCATGCCAAGCCTCATATGGAGTGATAGACTGCAGCGCTTTAGTGGGACACCTGTTCAGTACATATGCTGCACACATGACAACCTCAAGCCAGAAACTATGTGGTAAAGCCTGACTCTTAACTATGCACCTCGCCATCTCCATGAGTGACCTGTTCTTTCGTTCAGCAACTCCATTCAATTGAGGTGTATACGGCACTGTACACTGGTGTTTTATCCCACGTTTAGCCAGAAATGCATTAAAATCAGAACACATACATGCTGACAGATTTTCAGCCAAAACCAAAAACTGTTTAAAGCACATGAACACTTTGGACTTTGCTTTGAGTGGATATACCCATGCATGCCTGGAAAAGTCATCAATGAAAGTCACGAAGTAAAGGTAATTTCCAAAAGAAGGTGTTTGCATAGGACCACAAACATCACTATGTACAAGCTGCAATTTCTGAGTAGCCCGAATTGAACCATCTTTTGGAAAGGATGAATGCTGCATTTTGCCCAAAATATAGCCTTCACAAACATGTTTTCCAGGTGCCTCAAGTTTGGGCAATGAGGACACCATTTCAGATTTCTACAGGCATAGCAAACTAGCAAAATTCAGATGACCAAAGCGTACATGCCAAAGCTTTGCATCTGACATAGCCTGAGAATCATTTACTACACATGCCAAATCATTTACAGATCTTTCATAGTCTATGAGCTTATACAGCCCACGACATAAAATGCCAGAAGCAATAATCACATTGCCATTTGACAGATCATGAACTGTACACCTGTCATCAACAAATTTCACAACCAAGCCAATCTTGGCTAATGCAGAAACTGATAACAAGTTCTTTTTTATCCCTAGCACAAATAGAGCATCTGACAAAGTGAAAAAACTACCATCACAGTAGTCAAAATGATCTTACCAACTCCCATAACAGGATAAGAGGAGTTGTTGGCGCATGTAACAATATTCCCTGTAGGGGCAGGCTCGAGTGAAGAGAAGAAACTACGCTGCGAGGTAATATGTTTGGTCTCCCCACTATCAAAATACCAAACATCTAGGTCTACTACACACATGCACTGCTCATGAGAAGATGGGTCAAAACTGCAGACAGTAGTAAACACCCATTCTTCTTCCTGCACAAGATTTGTAGACTCTATTTTTCGTGGAGAGGCCTCTACAACAACCATTCCAGCCTCTTTCTTCTTTGCCTCTTTTGTAGCCAGTTTTGGATAGTTCTTTATGATATGATCATTTCCTTTACAGTACTTGCAAAACAACTTCTTCTTCTCTGATTTCTTCTCATCTTTATCCTGGTTCTTCGATTGTGCAACATTTGCCAATTTTTGCTTACTAATAGAAGAGCTCTATTTTCCTTTGCCCTTCTGACTAGCCAGGAAAGCTTGATCTGCAACACGCATAATGGACCTGTTCTGCCTGGACTGATCTTGTTGCAACAGAACAGAGACTAACTCCTCAAATGACAAGGCATTTGGATTGCCTTTCATCATCAATCGAAGAGTAGAGGAAAAACTCTAATATGAATCAGGAAGACCATTCAGAACGGTCTGCACAAGTGAGCTATCTGGTATAACCTCATCAGCAGAAATCAATTGTTCCTTCAGGTCTTTGATCTTTGTGAGAAAACTGTCCATAGAATCACCTTCATTCATGTGCTCACTCTCAAACTGTTTTCGGAGGTAAGCAACACAAGCCTCATTCCTAGCTTGGTACAAAGTGGTAAGTGTATCCCAAGCATCCTTTGCTGTTTTGCAAGAGCGAATGTGAGGAATAATAGCCCGTTTGACAGACAAAGCTATCAATGCATGTGCTTGAGCATCTCTGACATCCCAACAAATTTGCTCTGCAGTAGGTGCAATAGAAACAGCAGCACGAGCAGGAATCTGCGGAATATCATCTTCGACACCATCTTCATCAGCTCCAGCACCTGTATTTGCAGTACCTGTTGTTACAGGTGTAACAAGACGTCTTTCAACACCCTGCACATTGTTCCATAATCCTATTGCAACCAATACATGTCGCATCATATAATCCCATAATGGGTAGTTGGTACCATCCAACTTATCCTCAACAGCCAACATACGGAATACATCACTGCTTTCAGCCATGGCCGGTGACTAAAATACCTTGATGCAGAAAATTGACTGTATCTCAAAAATTTGAACAGAACTGCCCAGACGAGTTTTGCTAGACCTCTAGCAGACTTCGAGACGCTTAAACTCGCGAATAGAAACTGGTATATACCTTTGGCACAAAAAGACAAAATAGCTTGCACAAGCGCTGCGATAGTGCGTTCGGAGGCCAAAATGAGCTCAGATCGCGATTTCAGCACCATAGAGCTAAGATGTTTTGATCTCGGAAACACGCTGAGTATGCTCACCAAAATTCGTGCGATTCTGAGACTGCAAACGGAGGAGTGTCGACGGCGCCCTAGATGAAGCGAGGACCTGCTCTGATACCAATTGTTGGAGTTAGACGTCTACGGAAGCACGTGAACAACACAAGGAAGCAGAAGAAGCTTGGAGCACAACACACAATACTGAATGTATTACTAGAGAATGTACAAAGATAAGTAGCCCATTAGGGCAATAGGCGTATATACAAGCCGGGGGAAAAAAACCTCCTAAAGAGGGAAAAAAGTGCCCCGGCGGTCCTAGTGTGTTCACACACATCACTACCTAAATATATCAAGAGACTGAACTTTGTGGTTTTGCAACTCACGTTTCTACCTCCTATCAGCTTCTCCAAGTTCTTTCAATGGTATCAGAGCTAGATTAAGATGGGTGAAGCCTTTCCCTCAATGATCAAGAAGCTTGATAAACAAAAGTATGTAGCTTGGCAAATCAGAATGGATGCTTACTTGCAAGGTATAAATCTTTATGGAATTGTGGTAGGTGATAAAGCTATGCCTATTCCAAGATCCAAAGGAGGACCTACACAAGAGGAGACAAAGAAGCTCATACTTTGGTGTGCAAGGGATGCTCAGGCAAGGTCGTACATACTAAAGTCTATCTCTAACTTTCTACTACCACATATTAGAGAATGCAAGACATCTGAAGAGACTTGGGATGCCCTTGAGACTTTCTTTTTCACTAGTATTGAAAGTGTAAGTCAAGGGTGGTGAGGAGGCGTAGTTCCTTGCTTATCTTTCAATGTTTTCCATCCCCTGAGTACCACAAGAAATCACACTTTTTTTGTACAACGCCTTCAACATTCATCCTCCACCTTAAGGTCAAAAGAATCCAAACTATTTTGTGTAAAACAAGGATATCTAGTGTATCAAAAAACAAAAAGTGGGCATATTTGTAGAAGGTTAGTTTCTCTATAGATTGAAGTTAAAAAAGGAAAAGCTCACTTGCGTAAGGGTTTTCTCAACATGAAGAGTATGTCTTGATATGAAGAGAAAAAATCCTCCAAAGTCCTATGCATACTTTTGAAAAAGAAACAATTCAAATAATTCATCCCTATAGTAATCAATAACAATGGTGTTGAAAGCTTTGCAAACTAGATAAAAATGACCTAATCATTAGTCACTTCTTGGAGTTGTTCAAGGTATCTACTGAGCTCTTCCTCAGGAGATGTGAATACATGGCCCTCATCTCTAATGTCAGATGAGGGAAGGTCTTGTAGGATAGATAACAATGGCTCAATGGCGCTCTCACCATCCATAAAATCAAAGATCTTGTAGATGCCCTCCCTAAAGGTCCAAGTGTGCATTTAAATGGCCATCATAATGGGTTCTCTCAAACATTTAAAGGCGTTTTACTCCCTCTCTCTCTCTCTCATTCTCTCTCTCTCTCTCTCTCTCTCTCTCTCTCTTCTCTCTCTCTCTCTCTCTCTCTCTCTCTCTCTCTATCTCTCTCTCTCCCTCTCTCTCTCTCTCCCCTTCTCTCTCCCTACCTCTCGCTCCCTTTCTCTCAAATGTGGAGTTGGCCTAAACCCTTTGAACTAGGAAATGAGGGAGACACCGAAAGTGCCTATGTCTTCTTAATTTCAATCTTTGGAGCATGACTAGAAGACTAGGTCTGCAACCAAATTCCCCTCTTGCCCGTCCCTCATCCCAATCGTTTTTGTCTATCTCTAAAAATAATTGGAGGTTAAAAACTCCTTCATACTAAATGGGAGCTAGAGTCTATTTTAAATCATTTCTAGTACATTTAATGATGATCTTTTTAGTCCTAAATCAAAACGATTTTGATCTCGCTTTAGTTATTAAGATTTTGATCTCTTCCAATCTCTAGAAATCCCAAAGGAGTTATGGCCATGCTTTGTGATCTCCTAGATTGCAAGATCTAAAGGTTTATAAATAATCGTAATACTGAATCTATATGTTCATTTTGGAAGTTTTAATTTAATAGAAAACTCAAAGTAGGGATTTTGCTTCCAACAACAAACGTGAAATAACAATCTCCACAATTAGGGTTAAGAAAAAAACAAAGAAGGTATGACGTTTGTCAATGAAAATGTCTATTATTGAAACAAAAAAGTCTTTGTATATGAGTATGTTGTTAGTACATCAATGTTTCTTCTCCAAGATTTTACTGAAGAGGATGACACTGGATATGTCTATTGAAAATTTTCAAACCTAGATATAAAGACAGCCCAATGTCTAGAAAGGTGATGTTAAAGAACGTAGTTTCCATGCTAGAGAGAATGACATATAAATTTTCCCCAAACGTCCCATTATAACGATATTGGGACTAATAGTGATATCGAGTGTTAGTTGGAACTACTTTTACATGTGAGATCTGGAATTCACATTTCAGAAATTCCAATCAAATCCACTAGTTATAGTTCAAACCACCACCTGAATTTAGTATATCTTAATTGAAAGCTTCTAGTAGACTCTAGATCTCTTTCGGAAAAATTGTGTCCATTTTCCCCTCATAGAGGTTAAGTCCAAGACCTCATCTTCCTGTCTTTGGGATTTAAACACTATGGTAAAGTTCAATTTCACCAAACACTCTAAAAGTACTTAATTTTATACTTACCTTGACCCTCGTCAAGGATACATTCGGAAATCCCCCTTTCAAAAACCAAAAAATCTTTTGAAGAATATGCTCCAATCTATTGCTATGTAATACCTTTTCCCCCGAGCCCATGTTCCAAATCGAGGATCCTAGTTATCATGTCTCTAATTTGCCTCTTTTAGGAGAAGGGTACCCTTTCTTGTATTGTATCTCAGAAGATGGGAATCTTTGCATTGTCTTATCCCTACCCCGATCTTCCTACATAGCATGTATCTTTTCTCTTCAAAGGCTTAATCTAGTTTAAATTATGGTTATAAGTATAAGTATAGATTCAAAAACGTGATAACAAGGCACATCGTTGGTGTATAACTATGTCTAACAAACGACACACTTGGTTCATCTATGTGCACCATGTGCATGGACTTAGAGCAATGCGTGGATACTCTAACATAAAGACTTTGAAAAATATCTGAAAAATCACTTGACCTTAGTTGGGAGAATGAAATTTGACTATGTTTGATCAAAATATGTCACTTAGATGATTGCACTATGATCCATCTCATATTACGATCCAATGACCACATTCTCAACTAGAGTACCACTATGTACAATCCGAGTTATAGGCTCGTAGTAGAATGTAGGCAATAAAGTTTTCCTCAACCTTGTCAAGTCACCTCCAAGTCTTCCAAATAAAAGTTTAAATGAATTTCACGATCCTCCAACTTACTTTAGTGGAAAATTTGATCTCAAACTTCAGTATTCACTACTTTAAGTATGAGGTCCCATACCACCATAACCACATTGATGTTTATGCAAAACTTATTGTGTTATACCACTAAGACCACATCCATTGCACGATGAAGTGACTTCTGTTAAATCTCAATCGTTCTTCAGGGATCATTGTGTCAATTTCTAATAACTCGAGCCTATGTGCATCAGAACACCTTGCTCCAATTAACTTTTTTATTTTATGCTATGAAATAAATTATTCAAACATAGTTCTTTAATCTCTCAAATTCATAACATATTTTATGTAAAATTTTATTGTTAACTTAAACAATAATTTTATTGTTAACTTAAACAATTAATTCCTTTGCCATCAGTTGATCCTTTTTAGTTCCTAGGATATTTCTAGATCCTTTTACATTTTAAAACGTGTCTTGGAAACTCTTCTGTAGATCTAAACCTATTAAAGAATCTATTACTTAAGACTATAATTAAAACCTTACTACTTTTCTAAGGTTTTTATTATTTCCATACACAACAAATTGTACATTCCTAACCTAGGATTCAACATTTCATGTTGATCAATATATTGTGATCAAGCTATTAGTCTTTATCAGAAGATCGCTTTCGTAATCTATAAAGATGATTGGATTAATCTAGGATTTTTGTAGAGATCTCCCACCCACTCAAATAAAGTGCAAGGATACAATAATGATTTTCATACTTCAAACCTAGAGAATCTCTCATGAAATTGATACCCTTTCTAGTCACACCAATCATAAGAATTAAGTACCACTGCCGTTGCTTTGTGGATCTCTTAGAAACGACTTCATACTGACTAAAATCTCTTTGTTTACTCATACTTGTCTTTAAAGATTTTTTACTTTTGCTTAAAGTATATTATTTCTTACGTTTTCTTTAAATGGGTATGATGATTGCTTATCACAACACAGTCTAGCTTTTAATTTATGAACAAAAAAACTCTTATATTTGAAAACGTTCCTCGAATAATTCCAAAACTTTTTGATTGCACCAAAGAGACTCTTTTATAATTTTCTGTAATTTTATTCTTATTTCTTAACCCTTTTGCTGAGACCGGATGTATTCTTTGTAGGTATGATGATTGCTTATTACAGTACAGTCTAGCTTTTAATTTATGAAAAAAAAACTTTTATATTTTAACGTAAGCTCTATACGTTCCTGAAATAATTCCAAAACTTTTTTATTGCAGTAAAGAGACTATTTTATAATTTTCTGTAATTTTGTTCTTATTTGTTAACCCTTTTGCTGAGAGCGGATGTATTCTTTGTAATGTGTGCAACATAATTTTACTACATAAGTAGTTGCTATGATGGTGCATTTGTGGAAACAATGTAAACAATGTAAGCAACGATGAAATGGTGCATGTGCATCAGTGCATGCACCCACACATGTCCATCCTCTCTTATGGACTCATTGCCTCACCGAAATACCATGCTCGAGGTAGGCTCTCTCTTTTCCGCTCACCTAATAATACAGCTAAATATTCAAGGAAAGAATTTTCCACACTCTTCTCCATGGGGTTACTCCATTGGTAAGCTAATAAAAGAAATAAGATTCTATTATAATCTCTGTATTCTCAATAATTTGGGTCATAATTTCACTATAGTAAACAACTCGACGTTTCTCTTAAGCCTCTTTCATAAATTCTATTGTTTTACACAAACTAAGATACGTACACACACTCACATTTCACATTTGCAAGTGTTATCACACAGAAGACGGTCAATTTAGTGGGCAATTTTACCTCCAAAATTGATTAAGCTTGATAGCTAAAAATTGTTTTGATGCAAAGAAAGTTCATATAAGCTCCAATTCTAGACACTTTTATTTCCTTTCAAAATGCATGCACGAAGATAGAAAATTATTGAGATATTACACTAAAGCCAAGAGTAGCATGCATCCAAAGTTAACTAGTTTCTAGATGGTGACTCATTGGAAAAAAAAACTAAATATGTCACATTCGAGGCCTCCCACATAGCTTTTGGAGAAAGTTTATTTATAGTTAAGCTACAGGCCTGTGTTTGAAGCTCCATATACTAATATAAGTACAAAATAAAAAGTTTTAGACAACATATAATACCTTAAAATGGTAGGTAAAGGTGCCATTCACCATGATTTTGACTTTTCGCATATATGGATTGTCTGATATGAGATGATACTTCCACGTCATACCTTTCACCTGATGGATTTCATGCAATTAGGAAGCGATTTCGTGCTTTGCAACAAATTTCTTCATATTGATTTTTTTCAAACAAAGGACAAACAATTTCAAGAATGGAAATTAAGAATTAAATCTTAAGCGAGCTTTCTCGGTTCAATTTTTCTAATTAATATGGGCCACGTCTAATCCTTGTATCTCCTTTGCATCTTTGCTTTGATGCTATGGGAAGAATCATTTGTTCGCATGCTCAAGTTTAATCAGATAATGATTCCTGCATCTTGTTCTTCTTTGTTCCCATGATCCTTTGCTTTACATGTGGAGAAAATCCTCTCTCCTCTCTTTATTTTTTCTCACCTCTTTCAAGTTGTGCCTTCACGTCTCATAATGTTGGGTGGGGTGCTCCGTTCATATGATCGGTGTACAAGAAATAATGGATTAGTGCATGAGGTTCTTTGTTCAAATTTGATGCTCCATATTATTCCACGTTTTTTCTTCTAGAGATGCCTAAGGAAATCAAAATGGGCTCAATAGCTTTCGGCTAACACAATATGTAAAGCATTATTAGTTAAGGTAATCAAATATTGATATGGGTAGAAGAATGATGCCTATCAGCTCTTCTGAGCGAGAGGAAACGCACCAACTGCTTGTTGAACTCAAAAGAAAATATAGAAATACTAGTTGGTGCATGTTCTGAGAGCTAAGGGTCTAGGGACGTATTGGATACGCTACGTTCCCACCAATGGGACCCTTCCCATTCGGGGCCCTTCTTTCTAAGGAAAAGAGAGAGATGGATGATTCCATCTACATAGGAAAGAAATCCAAAGTAATCATCTTTTTAGGACAAAATACGTAAGTATAAGAATAACAAAGCCTTGTTCTTTCTTAATGAGTGACATGATGAGAGATTCATTTCCCTCATGAAATAGATGTGAGAAATCAAAGATCTCTATGAAAAATTCAAGAAGATGATAAGCCAACAAGGTCACCATGGAAGCTGCGTGATTTGATACCAATGTTTCAAAAACCTAGTCTCCAATCTAGAGAGAATGAACTATGAATTTCCACCCAACACATTATTATATAGATTTGGATATTAATGGTGTCCTTGAGAATGAAATGGAGTTCCTTTTACATGTGTAATGCCACCACTATTTACCACCTTTCGTTCAAGTGCACTAGTGATTACATGTACTCACCTTCTGAGTTAAGTCCCTTTGAACCAAATTCAGGACACATTAACTTTAGATGAAACTTTTAGAAGACTGTAGAGCACTTTCAGTGAGACTCAATCCCCATGCTCCCCATGGCCTTAGACCCATGCCCTACTCCTTCCTATCCTTCAAACTTCATTGTTGAGATATCAAGCTCAACGTGTGATAATTGAGGATGATACATAGCACTTTTTATTTGTCCCACATCTAGAGTGTTTACAGTGATATTTGTCAAGCATACTTTACTAAGATCTACAAGATTTATCTATCAAGAGTGATGATATATTTTCTTCTTTCAATTTATTCATTCACGATCAATAGGTTTTTATTTATATAATATTGTTTATATAATGTATTGGTTGCATTGTTGTACTAGTTCCTTCTTTCATATTCTCTTTATGTAATAAAAGAAGTAGAAGAAGCTCAATCTTCATTGTATCAATCTATATGTTGTTATCTGTATGTGCAAGCGCTCTTTTATTGACCTCCTTTCTCTTGAATTAGTATTATATAGAGTGTGGTGGTATGTTCATATAATTTTCTAGTGATATGTGTGAACACACTTAGGACTGCCCAGACATTTTTCCCACTATGGGAGGCTTTTTGTCCCTTAATTGTATATATGCCTTTGACCATAATGGCTTACTATCTTTGCACATTCACTTAGTAATACATTTTGTACTATGTTGTGCTCTAAGCTTCTTGTTCTTCCTTGTGTTCTTTGTTTGCTTGTGGATACCTTGAACTCAAACAATTGGTATAGATTACTTCTTTGCTTGATCTAGGGAGTCATCAACACTTCTCCTCTAAGAATCACTCAAACATTGGTGAGAATAGTCAAGGGGACTAGGAGTTAAAAAAAGCTTCACTATGTGGTGTCAAAACTTTGATCTAAGCTTGTTTTCAACCTCCAAATGCATCATTATAGAGGTTTACGCTCGCTAGTATAAGCACGTCAAAGTTAGCTAGATGTTTAGTAGATCTTGATAGAGTGTTTCATTGAGGAAGTTTTATTCTTTTGTTCCAAACACATATATAGGTTTAAGCTCGCTAGTATAAGCACGTCAAAGTTATGTGGATGTTTAGTAGATCTTGATAGAGTGTTTTTATTTAGTGTTTTGAGATATAGTCACTTCATTGCATTAGGGTATTTACTCACTTACTTGGTACAAAGCAATGATGTATTCCATATATTGGATGTTGAGGATAAGTTGTTGGTGTTATTCACAAATTGTGGCCATGTATGATGTCTCATATATTGGTAGAAAACGTTTTATGGATTATTGTGCAAAGTGTTGAAACACATCCTATACACCTATAAATAGAGTTATTGAAGGTGATGGAAATGGCATTGAAGATGATCATCTCTGAATTCTTGTTTGCACTATAGTTACTATTGCAAAGCAACTTCAATGGGATGGAAAAAATAGTGAAACACATGCATTGATAGGCTTTTCTATCAAACATGCCATTATTCCTCACATTCACTCTTGCAAGAGAGGAAAGGATATTTAGGATACATTAACAACTTTATAATAGTCAAGAAATGAAGCTTGTGTTCCTTAGTTCTAAAAAGTGTCGAAGTGTGAGCACATTGATGAAGGAGATTATATATATTTTTAGCAAAGATGAAAGATTGGGAGCAATCAGTTGTGAAGATGAATTCTTTCAAGATGGTTAACTTATGTAGATTGTTCTTAATGCTCTTGTAGATTCATATTAGAGCTTTGCTACTACTATTGAATTAATGATGAAAAGCAATACAAATGCTTTAACATTTGATGAATTGCCTCTATTTTGTTGTAAGAAGATCCATCAAGGTAGAAAAAGTGAATAATGCATGTTGCACATCAAGCTTTCTTAGCTATTTAGAAGGTCAAATCGAGCTCATCTCCTAGTAAGGAGAAATTCGCTAATGCTACACAATCAAAAAGGCCTATTCACGAAGTTTGCGAATTACTCAAGTCCCATTTACAATACAATTTGTCTTAATTTATAATTTGTATCTTGTATTCTTCTTACATAGATCTGATCTTGAGCATATGTTCTTCTTTAGACAATATTTAAAGTTTTGAATAAAAAAATGTAACATTGATTGATAAGCTTATTTAAAAGAACCAAGAAGAATATGAATATACAAAAAATATAATTTAGACTTGAATTCAAAAGGTTGAACTCTATTATAACTCATACACTGTATTCAATTTCATTGAGATATTAAAAGCTCCATTATGCTCTAAATTGCATTTTAGAGTTTGAACTTATGATTACTCCATAAATTTTAAATCTACCTTTCTATTGAAAGTTCATTTGTATTATTACATATTATAGTTTAGTGATATTCACATACATTTCAAATTTGATAAGTTATGTAAAGTTCATTATTTCAATCTTAAGCCTATTTATATTAGAAAATATATCATGAATTTAGAGTTGAGAAAAAAAATCTAATTCAATAATATCTCAAGTATACGGGATTTGATCTATCAATAAATTTTCATTCAACCATTGTTCACTTGGTTGAACCATCCCAAAATATGGTTTTTACAAACACCACTAAATT
>MU261974.1:80000-82538 GCA_020310875.1 Ceratopteris richardii
TATACACATATTTACATACACATATATATACACATACACATATTTATACACATGCATACGCATATATACATGTTTAGGTCTAGGTCTTTTTTATTAGGGTTTTAGGGTTTTAACACCTACATAACATATATACACACATACACATAGAGATATAATACGTATATACATGTATATACACATGCATATAGGAATATACATAGTTTAGGTCTAAATCTTTAAGATTAGGTTTTTAGGGTTAAGGCATACATATAACTCAATTCGATTTATATAAAGAGAAATGTAGAAAAAAATTAAGGAAAATATATGAATATATAAATAAATATATATAAAAAAATAGGATAGTTATATAGATAAATAAATATAAAAAAAGTAGTGTTTTAATAATTTAATTAAATATATATAATTAAATATGTATAAGTAAATATATAAAAGTAGGATTAATTAAGAAAAAATCTGAATATAAATATAACTTTATCATATATATATTATATATATATATATTATATATATATATATATATATATGTAAGGATAATTATATAGATAAAATAATATGATTAGAACTAGTGTTTTAAATAAATAAATTTAATATATAAGATTAAATATATGAAAATAGGTTTAATTTTAATCATTTTAATTCGAGTAAATATACATACACATACACGCAACATACCTTATACACCTATTTATATACACATATATATAATATATATATACACATACACATATTTATACACATGCATACACATAATACATGTTTTAGCTCTAGGTCTTTCTGATTAGGGTTTTAGGGTTTTAACACCTACATAACATATATACACACATACACATACACATATAATACATATATACATGTATATACACATGCTTACAAAAATATACATATTTTAGGTCTAGATCTTTAAGATTAGGGTTTTGGGGTTTTGGCAAACATATAACTCAATTAAATTTATATAAAGTAGAAAATATAGAAAAAATTAAGGAAAAAATTTGAGAATATATATATATATATATATATATATATAGGATTAATTATAGGATAATTATATATATAAATAAATATAAAAAGAACTACTCTCTTAAATATTTTAATTAAATATATATAATTAAATATATAAAAATAGGATTAATTAAGAAAAAAAATCTGAATATATAGATAAAATAGGATAATTATATAGATTAAGGTTTTAGGATTAGGGTTTTAGGTTTTTTTATGTGTTTAAGTATTTAGGGTTTTAGTATTTCAGGTTTAAGTCTTTAGGAGTATGCTTTTTAGGTTAAATAAAAAAACACAAATGTTCTAAAATGTCATATTGTATCAGATGGCTAGTTTGGATCCGGAGGAGAATAACTATAAGAGAGCTAATAGAAGATGTAAAGATCTAAACAGAAATCACTTCTTATCCCAAAACCTTCCATAGTACTTTATCTCTAGGATGGACTTTCCTCTGTATTGCACTCAAGAGCTCTTCAATCTAAGAGAAGGCTATTGCCTTGCTACAATAGCTAAATCTAAAGAAGTTGCAAGGAACTTTATAAATGAGAAGGAAGAAGAATAAAGATGAATTTTTGAGCCTGGACTTGAGGTTGTCAAATGATGCATTTAAAGATTGGTCCAAAGTTGTTTCAAGCTACTTTGAGAGAGTACCCTAAGACAAGCTAAGACTTGATGATTAAGATTTTGACTATCTACATAAAGATCTAGGAATTCTGTTGTTTGGTGGAGGATACTCATTTGTTAGGCCCATCAAAGACTTTCTGATGAGCCTATTCGCTTGGATTGGTCTTGTCTTAAATTTACTCAGTATCATGAGTTATTTGGGTTGCTCCTCGTACAATACTAGATTCCTCATCATTCTTAGATGTTGACATTTGATATAGGAAAATTTACGTCTATAAATAATGTTAATGATCATCTATGGGACAAGACCATGATTTTTTTGGTCGCTACGTATTGAGACCCTTATCACTCAACATTCATGCATGTTGATATTAGATATATGCAAATAACTTTCCCTTCATTTGTAATGATTTCGATATACAACTGATTCAAGACATTAGGCCCATCCAAGATTTTCTAATAAACCTCCTCACATGAATTGGTAACATCCTACATTGGTTTCAATGATTGCTTTGTTTCTTTCTTTTTTCATATATGACTCAGTGTTGTTTCATAATCCAAAAGTTTTTGTTCTCTCTCTCTATCTCATCTTTCTTTGACATTCTTTTAGATGATAATAACTATCTTGCAGTTATCTATATTAGATGATAACAACCATCTTGCTAGAGGGAGGGGCACAAGGAAACCCTTTGAGAAAATGGAAAACCAAAAGCGGATATATATTCAGTTGTTCACTATCTTCCATAGTTGAATCTAGATTTATTTTGGGTTGTACCTAAGCACTATATTGAGGACCCTCATTATTCTCTATAAAGACCCTATCTAAATATATCGGCTTTCCGTGATTTCCATTTAATGAATATAGGGTGTTACTTCTTGCAAGAACGACAACATTGAGGATATTTGGCTATGCTCTAG
>MU261975.1:0-82516 GCA_020310875.1 Ceratopteris richardii
TTTCTGAGTATTCCGTACCTGCGCAACGTGCTGGAGGGGATGATGCTACTTGAACCTGCAAGAAAGCTCAAAAGCACGCAAAAACAACGCACACAATATCGCTCTATCGCTCTCTCTCACCAAGTGGAATAGGGAAATGAGGTGGAGAAGGTGGTATAAGCAAAAACTGAAATTTTTTCGCGATGATGGAGATGGAGATCGGATATGGTGATGATGATGATGGTGATGATGGTGGTGAGGTAAGAAAAAGAAAAATAAGAAAAGTAAAGAGATTACCTACAACGCCAACGTCTCAAATCTACGTCTTACCATCACACGCTCGTCCTCAAAGCTCGATCCCCGGCAACGGCGCCAAATTTGGTGTAGCTCAGTGATGAGTAGCAACTCCTTTAATGTCAATCCCGGGAAGACGTGAGGATGGTATGAAGACCTCGAGCAAGTGGAGGCACAAGTGCGTGAGTGAGAAGCACACAAGCATGCACACACATACACACACACGTGCACACACGGCAAGACAAAGAGTGAGAAGCAATGGAGTTCTTAGATTACTTTCAAAAAGCTCTTACAAGTTCATTTCAATTACAAGCTCTCCCCAAAAATGAGCTCTCTAGCTCTATTTATAGTTTTTGACTAGGTTTTGGCCTTGTCCATACCTAGTGTCCGGCCTAGTTAAAAATTAGGTTCTCTACCCTATTTGGAGGTTCAAACGAAGTCTAAAAAATGTGAAAACTGACAGGTAGATACTTCTAAAGCTCCTCAAGCTCAAGGACTCCTTGGCTTGCACAAAATGGAGCTACAAAAATGTGAAAATCACTATTGTTGTAGGGATTTCTTCTAACATTTTGATATACATTTCCTGGAGCTCCCTACTTGCTCCTTCTCCTTGTGTCCACCTCTCTTATGTGCATAAATGTCTTGAAAAAATATTGGCCTACTTGCCAGATCGTCGTTGACTGCTCTGTCTGCTTGTACTTTCTCTTCTCTCTTACTCCCTTCTTAAGCTTCCTTGCCTAGTGAGTCCTTCAGTTCCAACAACGTCCTAAAAGCACCATTATATAGGTCGAAGGAAAAGAGGGAAAATTTCAAATTTTTCGAACATCCAATGGGCACAAACTTTGAGGCATATCACTTTTCATGATTCCCACATGAACTTTCTCTCTCCCAAAACAATATATTCCTGGGAGATACGTTTTAAATGAGCCTACATTATATTTTCAAAGATGATTTGACAAGATTAATCTAGATTAAGCACAACTAATTGAAATCCTTACACAGCCCATTTTTTGTCGTTTTTTGCCCTAATGTGGACTCTATGATATAATTTTTTTTATCTTTGTCGTGTTCACTCCATTTCACCATGACAAAGTGTCCAAACTGTATGGAGTAGAGCGATTATATGCATTGATGCATGGCCTTTTTGGCTGCATCCATCATTGGAGCTCCATCACGTATAGAGTACACCTTGGAGTTGTAATGGTCATGAGCATCCCAAGGTGCACGTGGTGTACTATGCGGCATACCTGCATCTAAGGTACTCGCTCTATGAGTAGAAGTGGGAGACACAACATCTGTCACAATGCCTCCACAACATCCACCTCCTCCGGAGCCACCTATAGATCCACCTCTCAAACCTGCTCCTCCACAGCATGATTTTGATTGATGCACGAATTTATAATTTTTTTTATTTGTTTTGGTGTTTTTGATGTAGCATCTCAAGGTTCATGAGGGTATGAAAGACATGAAAAGACGGACATCAATAATCTGATTTATATTTTATATAGTTTGTAAATAAACTTGTGTAGAGGATTCTATTTTTCCAAATAGATCTATTTTCATAATTCTATTTTTAGAAACAATTCTATTTTTAAAATTTTTTATTTTTAGAAATATTTCTATTTTTAGAAATAGTTCTATTTTTAGAAGTAGTTCTATTTTTAGAGACAGTTCTATTTTTAGAAAAAGTTAGTAAAAGTAGTGGTTAAGATAAGGATCGTTGTAGACTACAATTTCTAATATTAAAAGCAAAGGCTTTCTACAAAAGTTACCAACTTTTACTTTCATGCATGTTTTTTGAAGCCACTCTCATGTAACCACTTTTTCGACATAATAAAAAATTCCTATAAATACATGCACTATGTGGATTGTCGAAACAGAGTGCATGGGAATAGATTGCACCCAATACTATGTTTTGTCTCATATCTTGGCGTGTCTACTTTTCTGTGTGTTTTCAACATTTGTAACCTTTGTGTGTGCATGAGCAAGTTCTTGATAACAGTGGTATCAGAGCTCTATGTGTGTCACTATGGAAGGTTCCAAAACTAGAACCTACATTTACTCCTTCGGGTTACTCCAAGGCATCGACTAAAGCATAGAACTTAGGCATTACTTTGGCATCTTTGGCACCCAAGGCTCCCTTGGAAGTCGTTGGCTATGCGGGAATCAAATTTAATTTATGAGTGGTAATAAGGAATTGTATATTCACCATGGAGGGAGGATTTGAACCCACAACCTCACTCTCACAAGGGAAGTGCTTTACCACTACACTATCTCTTTGTCTTGTCACTCTAGTTGTCTTTTCTTATATTTAACACAACTTGCATCTCTTTCTTACTTTTTCAAGTAGGCTTGGGCAAGGCGACACGGCATAGTGCAACATGGTGCATCTCAGGGTACATCCTATCAGGGTACATTTCATCAAGGTACATCACGTCAGGGTACATACTTCTAGGGTACATCTTGCTAGGGTACATTCCCCCAGGGTACATCTCGATAAGGAAGCACTAGAATAAATCGGATGGTACGCATTCCAAGATTGGTGTTAAAAACTACCAATTTCTACGGTTTGATGGCCATAAGGATGGTCCTTTATTTCTTTCATGGTTACGGGAGTTTACTTGAAGCAAACCATTCTTATCCCCACGAGCTTTCCAACAAAACAAGAATCACAGCAAACGGATTTCGTATGAGAAAGTTATGCCAGTTCAGGGTTTTGGTGCTAAAACAGGGTTCAACAGGCTAACAGGTCACAGGATTTTTCTCAAAAATACATGTGTAGGGACCTCACAAATCACTAATTGCTAGACCAATATGCCCAAAAGCTATCCCCAAGGCTTAGAATAAAAACCCTAATTTTTTGGCCGAAAAGCCTGTCAATCGCGATCGACAGGTCTGTCAATCGCGATTGACAGAGGTGTCCGTCGGGGCCTGTCGGTCGTGATCGACACGTCAATCGCGATTGACAGTGTCAATCGCGATCGAGAGAGTCGATCGTGAGTCCTGTCAATCGCGATCGATGGTGTCAATCGCGATCGACACTTTTTCCGGGTTTTTCATCGTGAATTCAGTCGATCGGGGATGTGTCCGTCGCGATGGACACGTGGCTACGCGTAAAAGTCAATCAATCGTGGAAATTCTGTCGGTCACGATCGACGGTGTCAATCGCGATTGACAGGGTCTTTCGGTCGCGATTGACAGGGTCTGTCAGTCGCGATTGACAGGGTCCTACGTGGCAGTCAGTCGGTCGTGGGGTCTGTCGATCGCGATCGACAGGTCTGTCGGTCGCGATTGACAGGGTCTGTCGATCGTGGCTGTCGATCGCGATCGATGGTGTCGGTCGCGATTGACAGAGAAACATGGAATTTTTCAATTTTGTTTAGTGATTTGGAATGTGCTCTTTGTGCTTGTCCTAGTGGTGCACTTAGTTTTACCAATAGATGAAATTTTCTGTCAATCGCGATCGACAGAGGCTGGCGACTGCGAGACAGTTTCTGAGTATTCCGTACCTGCGCAACGTGCTGGAGGGGATGATGCTACTTGAACCTGCAAGAAAGCTCAAAAAGCACGCAAAAACAACGCACACAATATCGCTCTATCGCTCTCTCTCACAAGTGGAATGAGGGAAATGAGGTGGAGAAGGTGGTATAAGCAAAAAACTGAAATTTTTTCGCGATGATGGAGATGGAGATCGGATATGGTGATGATGATGATGGTGATGATGGTGGTGAGGTAAGAAAAAGAAAAATAAGAAAAGTAAAGAGATTACCTACAACGCCAACGTCTCAAATCTACGTCTTACCATCACACGCTCGTCCTCAAAGCTCGATCCCCGGCAACGGCGCCAAAATTTGGTGTAGCTCAGTGATGAGTAGCAACTCCTTTAATGTCAATCCGGGAAGACGTGAGGATGGTATGAAGACCTCGAGCAAGTGGAGGCACAAGTGCGTGAGTGAGAAGCACACAAGCATGCACACACATACACACACACGTGCACACACGGCAAGACAAAGAGTGAGAAGCAATGGAGTTCTTAGATTACTTTCAAAAAGCTCTTACAAGTTCATTTCAATTACAAGCTCTCCCCAAAAATGAGCTCTCTAGCTCTATTTATAGTTTTTGACTAGGTTTTGGCCTTGTCCATACCTAGTGTCCGGCCTAGTTAAAAATTAGGTTCTCTACCCTATTTGGAGGTTCAAACGAAGTCTAAAAAATGTGAAAACTGACAGGTAGATACTTCTAAAGCTCCTCAAGCTCAAGGACTCCTTGGCTTGCACAAAATGGAGCTACAAAAATGTGAAAATCACTATTGTTGTAGGGATTTCTTCTAACATTTTGATATACATTTCCTGGAGCTCCCTACTTGCTCCTTCTCCTTGTGTCCACCTCTCTTATGTGCATAAATGTCTTGAAAAAATATTGGCCTACTTGCCAGATCGTCGTTGACTGCTCTGTCTGCTTGTACTTTCTCTTCTCTCTTACTCCCTTCTTAAGCTTCCTTGCCTAGTGAGTCCTTCAGTTCCAACAACGTCCTAAAAGCACCATTATATAGGTCGAAGGAAAAGAGGGAAAATTTCAAATTTTTCGAACATCCAATGGGCACAAACTTTGAGGCATATCACTTTTCATGATTCCCACATGAACTTTCTCTCTCCCAAAACAATATATTCCTGGGAGATACGTTTTAAATGAGCCTACATTATATTTTCAAAGATGATTTGACAAGATTAATCTAGATTAAGCACAACTAATTGAAATCCTTACACAGCCCATTTTTTGTCGTTTTTTTGCCCTAATATGGACTCTATGATATAATTTTTTTGATCTTTGTCGTGTTCACTCCATTTCACCATGACAAAGTGTCCAAACTGTATGGAGTAGAGCGATTATATGCATTGATGCATGGCCTTTTTGGCTGCATCCATCATTGGAGCTCCATCACGTATAGAGTACACCTTGGAGTTGTAATGGTCATGAGCATCCCAAGGTGCACGTGGTGTACTATGCGGCATACCTGCATCTAAGGTACTCGCTCTATGAGTAGAAGTGGGAGACACAACATCTGTCACAATGCCTCCACAACATCCACCTCCTCCGGAGCCACCTATAGATCCACCTCTCAAACCTGCTCCTCCACAGCATGATTTTGATTGATGCACGAATTTATAATTTTTTTTATTTGTTTTGGTGTTTTTGATGTAGCATCTCAAGGTTCATGAGGGTATGAAAGACATGAAAAGACGGACATCAATAATCTGATTTATATTTTATATAGTTTGTAAATAAACTTGTGTAGAGGATTCTATTTTTCCAAATAGATCTATTTTCAGAATTCTATTTTTAGAAACAATTCTATTTTTAAAATTTTTTATTTTTAGAAATATTTCTATTTTTAGAAATAGTTCTATTTTTAGAAGTAGTTCTATTTTTAGAGACAGTTCTATTTTTAGAAAAAGTTAGTAAAAGTAGTGGTTAAGATAAGGATCGTTGTAGACTACAATTTCTAATATTAAAAGCAAAGGCTTTCTACAAAAGTTACCAACTTTTACTTTCATGCATGTTTTTTGAAGCCACTCTCATGTAACCACTTTTTCGACATAATAAAAAATTCCTATAAATACATGCACTATGTGGATTGTCGAAACAGAGTGCATGGGAATAGATTGCACCCAATACTATGTTTTGTCTCATATCTTGGCGTGTCTACTTTTCTGTGTGTTTTCAACATTTGTAACCTTTGTGTGTGCATGAGCAAGTTCTTGATAACAGTGGTATCAGAGCTCTATGTGTGTCACTATGGAAGGTTCCAAAACTAGAACCTACATTTACTCCTTCGGGTTACTCCAAGGCATCGACTAAAGCATAGAACTTAGGCATTACTTTGGCATCTTTGGCACCCAAGGCTCCCTTGGAAGTTGTTGGCTATGCGGGAATCAAATTTAATTTATGAGTGGTAATAAGGAATTGTATATTCACCATGGAGGGAGGATTTGAACCCACAACCTCACTCTCATAAGGGAAGTGCTTTACCACTACACTATCTCTTTGTCTTGTCACTCTAGTTGTCTTTTCTTATATTTAACACAACTTGCATCTCTTTCTTACTTTTTCAAGTAGGCTTGGGCAAGGCGACACGGCATAGTGCAACATGGTGCATCTCAGGGTACATCCTATCAGGGTACATTTCATCAAGGTACATCACGTCAGGGTACATACTTCTAGGGTACATCTTGCTAGGGTACATTCCCCCAGGGTACATCTCGATAAGGAAGCACTAGAATAAATCGGATGGTACGCATTCCAAGATTGGTGTTAAAAACTACCAATTTCTACGGTTTGATGGCCATAAGGATGGTCCTTTATTTCTTTCATGGTTACGGGAGTTTACTTGAAGCAAACCATTCTTATCCCCACGAGCTTTCCAACAAAACAAGAATCACAGCAAACGGATTTCGTATGAGAAAGTTATGCCAGTTCAGGGTTTTGGTGCTAAAACAGGGTTCAACAGGCTAACAGGTCACAGGATTTTTCTCAAAAATACATGTGTAGGGACCTCACAAATCACTAATTGCTAGACCAATATGCCCAAAAGCTATCCCCAAGGCTTAGAATAAAAACCCTAATTTTTTGGCCGAAAAGCCTGTCAATCGCGATCGACAGGTCTGTCAATCGCGATTGACAGAGGTGTCCGTCGGGGCCTGTCGGTCGTGATCGACACGTCAATCGCGATTGACAGTGTCAATCGCGATCGAGAGAGTCGATCGTGAGTCCTGTCAATCGCGATCGATGGTGTCAATCGCGATCGACACTTTTTCCGGGTTTTTCGCCGTGAATTCAGTCGATCGGGGATGTGTCCGTCGCGATGGACACGTGGCTACGCGTAAAAGTCAATCAATCGTGGAAATTCTGTCGGTCACGATCGACGGTGTCAATCGCGATTGACAGGGTCTTTCGGTCGCGATTGACAGGGTCTGTCAGTCGCGATTGACAGGGTCCTACGTGGCAGTCAGTCGGTCGTGGGGTCTGTCGATCGCGATCGACAGGTCTGTCGGTCGCGATTGACAGGGTCTGTCGATCGTGGCTGTCGATCGCGATCGATGGTGTCGGTCGCGATTGACAGAGAAACATGGAATTTTTCAATTTTGTTTAGTGATTTGGAATGTGCTCTTTGTGCTTGTCCTAGTGGTGCACTTAGTTTTACCAATAGATGAAATTTTCTGTCAATCGCGATCGATAGAGGCTGGCGACTGCGAGACAGTTTCTGAGTATTCCGTACCTGCGCAACGTGCTGGAGGGGATGATGCTACTTGAACCTGCAAGAAAGCTCAAAAAGCACGCAAAAACAACGCACACAATATCGCTCTATCGCTCTCTCTCACAAGTGGAATGAGGGAAATGAGGTGGAGAAGGTGGTATAAGCAAAAAACTGAAATTTTTTCGCGATGATGGAGATGGAGATCGGATATGGTGATGATGATGATGGTGATGATGGTGGTGAGGTAAGAAAAAGAAAAATAAGAAAAGTAAAGAGATTACCTACAACGCCAACGTCTCAAATCTACGTCTTACCATCACACGCTCGTCCTCAAAGCTCGATCCCCGGCAACGGCGCCAAAATTTGGTGTAGCTCAGTGATGAGTAGCAACTCCTTTAATGTCAATCCGGGAAGACGTGAGGATGGTATGAAGACCTCGAGCAAGTGGAGGCACAAGTGCGTGAGTGAGAAGCACACAAGCATGCACACACATACACACACACGTGCACACACGGCAAGACAAAGAGTGAGAAGCAATGGAGTTCTTAGATTACTTTCAAAAAGCTCTTACAAGTTCATTTCAATTACAAGCTCTCCCCAAAAATGAGCTCTCTAGCTCTATTTATAGATTTTGACTAGGTTTTGGCCTTGTCCATACCTAGTGTCCGGCCTAGTTAAAAATTAGGTTCTCTACCCTATTTGGAGGTTCAAACGAAGTCTAAAAAATGTGAAAACTGACAGGTAGATACTTCTAAAGCTCCTCAAGCTCAAGGACTCCTTGGCTTGCACAAAATGGAGCTACAAAAATGTGAAAATCACTATTGTTGTAGGGATTTCTTCTAACATTTTGATATACATTTCCTGGAGCTCCCTACTTGCTCCTTCTCCTTGTGTCCACCTCTCTTATGTGCATAAATGTCTTGAAAAAATATTGGCCTACTTGCCAGATCGTCGTTGACTGCTCTGTCTGCTTGTACTTTCTCTTCTCTCTTACTCCCTTCTTAAGCTTCCTTGCCTAGTGAGTCCTTCAGTTCCAACAACGTCCTAAAAGCACCATTATATAGGTCGAAGGAAAAGAGGGAAAATTTCAAATTTTTCGAACATCCAATGGGCACAAACTTTGAGGCATATCACTTTTCATGATTCCCACATGAACTTTCTCTCTCCCAAAACAATATATTCCTGGGAGATACGTTTTAAATGAGCCTACATTATATTTTCAAAGATGATTTGACAAGATTAATCTAGATTAAGCACAACTAATTGAAATCCTTACACAGCCCATTTTTTGTCGTTTTTTGCCCTAATGTGGACTCTATGATATAATTTTTTTTATCTTTGTCGTGTTCACTCCATTTCACCATGACAAAGTGTCCAAACTGTATGGAGTAGAGCGATTATATGCATTGATGCATGGCCTTTTTGGCTGCATCCATCATTGGAGCTCCATCACGTATAGAGTACACCTTGGAGTTGTAATGGTCATGAGCATCCCAAGGTGCACGTGGTGTACTATGCGGCATACCTGCATCTAAGGTACTCGCTCTATGAGTAGAAGTGGGAGACACAACATCTGTCACAATGCCTCCACAACATCCACCTCCTCCGGAGCCACCTATAGATCCACCTCTCAAACCTGCTCCTCCACAGCATGATTTTGATTGATGCACGAATTTATAATTTTTTTTATTTGTTTTGGTGTTTTTGATGTAGCATCTCAAGGTTCATGAGGGTATGAAAGACATGAAAAGACGGACATCAATAATCTGATTTATATTTTATATAGTTTGTAAATAAACTTGTGTAGAGGATTCTATTTTTCCAAATAGATCTATTTTCAGAATTCTATTTTTAGAAACAATTCTATTTTTAAAATTTTTTATTTTTAGAAATATTTCTATTTTTAGAAATAGTTCTATTTTTAGAAGTAGTTCTATTTTTAGAGACAGTTCTATTTTTAGAAAAAGTTAGTAAAAGTAGTGGTTAAGATAAGGATCGTTGTAGACTACAATTTCTAATATTAAAAGCAAAGGCTTTCTACAAAAGTTACCAACTTTTACTTTCATGCGTGTTTTTTGATGCCACTCTCATGTAACCACTTTTTCGACATAATAAAAAATTCCTATAAATACATGCACTATGTGGATTGTCGAAACAGAGTGCATGGGAATAGATTGCACCCAATACTATGTTTTGTCTCATATCTTGGCGTGTCTACTTTTCTGTGTGTTTTCAACATTTGTAACCTTTGTGTGTGCATGAGCAAGTTCTTGATAACAGTGGTATCAAAGCTCTATGTGTGTCACTATGGAAGGTTCCAAAACTAGAACCTACATTTACTCCTTCGGGTTACTCCAAGGCATCGACTAAAGCATAGAACTTAGGCATTACTTTGGCATCTTTGGCACCCAAGGCTCCCTTGGAAGTCGTTGGCTATGCGGGAATCAAATTTAATTTATGAGTGGTAATAAGGAATTGTATATTCACCATGGAGGGAGGATTTGAACCCACAACCTCACTCTCACAAGGGAAGTGCTTTACCACTACACTATCTCTTTGTCTTGTCACTCTAGTTGTCTTTTCTTATATTTAACACAACTTGCATCTCTTTCTTACTTTTTCAAGTAGGCTTGGGCAAGGCGACACGGCATAGTGCAACATGGTGCATCTCAGGGTACATCCTATCAGGGTACATTTCATCAAGGTACATCACGTCAGGGTACATACTTCTAGGGTACATCTTGCTAGGGTACATTCCCCCAGGGTACATCTCGATAAGGAAGCACTAGAATAAATCGGATGGTACGCATTCCAAGATTGGTGTTAAAAACTACCAATTTCTACGGTTTGATGGCCATAAGGATGGTCCTTTATTTCTTTCATGGTTACGGGAGTTTACTTGAAGCAAACCATTCTTATCCCCACGAGCTTTCCAACAAAACAAGAATCACAGCAAACGGATTTCGTATGAGAAAGTTATGCCAGTTCAGGGTTTTGGTGGTAAAACAGGGTTCAACAGGCTAACAGGTCACAGGATTTTTCTCAAAAATACATGTGTAGGGACCTCACAAATCACTAATTGCTAGACCAATATGCCCAAAAGCTATCCCCAAGGCTTAGAATAAAAACCCTAATTTTTTGGCCGAAAAGCCTGTCAATCGCGATCGACAGGTCTGTCAATCGCGATTGACAGAGGTGTCCGTCGGGGCCTGTCGGTCGTGATCGACACGTCAATCGCGATTGACAGTGTCAATCGCGATCGAGAGAGTCGATCGTGAGTCCTGTCAATCGCGATCGATGGTGTCAATCGCGATCGACACTTTTTCCGGGTTTTTCGCCGTGAATTTAGTCGATCGGGGATGTGTCCGTCGCGATGGACACGTGGCTACGCGTAAAAGTCAATCAATCGTGGAAATTCTGTCGGTCACGATCGACGGTGTCAATCGCGATTGACAGGGTCTTTCGGTCGCGATTGACAGGGTCTGTCAGTCGCGATTGACAGGGTCCTACGTGGCAGTCAGTCGGTCGTGGGGTCTGTCGATCGCGATCGACAGGTCTGTCGGTCGCGATTGACAGGGTCTGTCGATCGTGGCTGTCGATCGCGATCGATGGTGTCGGTCGCGATTGACAGAGAAACATGGAATTTTTCAATTTTGTTTAGTGATTTGGAATGTGCTCTTTGTGCTTGTCCTAGTGGTGCACTTAGTTTTACCAATAGATGAAATTTTCTGTCAATCGCGATCGACAGAGGCTGGCGACTGCGAGACAGTTTCTGAGTATTCCGTACCTGCGCAACATGCTGGAGGGGATGATGCTACTTGAACCTACAAGAAAGCTCAAAAAGCACGCAAAAACAACGCACACAATATCGCTCTATCGCTCTCTCTCACAAGTGGAATGAGGGAAATGAGGTGGAGAAGGTGGTATAAGCAAAAAACTGAAATTTTTTCGCGATGATGGAGATGGAGATCGGATATGGTGATGATGATGATGGTGATGATGGTGGTGAGGTAAGAAAAAGAAAAATAAGAAAAGTAAAGAGATTACCTACAACGCCAACGTCTCAAATCTACGTCTTACCATCACACGCTCGTCCTCAAAGCTCGATCCCCGGCAACGGCGCCAAAATTTGGTGTAGCTCAGTGATGAGTAGCAACTCCTTTAATGTCAATCCGGGAAGACGTGAGGATGGTATGAAGACCTCGAGCAAGTGGAGGCACAAGTGCGTGAGTGAGAAGCACACAAGCATGCACACACATACACACACACGTGCACACACGGCAAGACAAAGAGTGAGAAGCAATGGAGTTCTTAGATTACTTTCAAAAAGCTCTTACAAGTTCATTTCAATTACAAGCTCTCCCCAAAAATGAGCTCTCTAGCTCTATTTATAGTTTTTGACTAGGTTTTGGCCTTGTCCAGACCTAGTGTCCGACCTAGTTAAAAATTAGGTTCTCTACCCTATTTGGAGGTTCAAACGAAGTCTAAAAAATGTGAAAACTGACAGGTAGATACTTCTAAAGCTCCTCAAGCTCAAGGACTCCTTGGCTTGCACAAAATGGAGCTACAAAAATGTGAAAATCACTATTGTTGTAGGGATTTCTTCTAACATTTTGATATACATTTCCTGGAGCTCCCTACTTGCTCCTTCTCCTTGTGTCCACCTCTCTTATGTGCATAAATGTCTTGAAAAAATATTGGCCTACTTGCCACATCGTCGTTGACTGCTCTGTCTGCTTGTACTTTCTCTTCTCTCTGACTCCCTTCTTAAGCTTCCTTGCCTAGTGAGTCCTTCAGTTCCAACAACGTCCTAAAAGCACCATTATATAGGTCGAAGGAAAAGAGGGAAAATTTCAAATTTTTCGAACATCCAATGGGCACAAACTTTGAGGCATATCACTTTTCATGATTCCCACATGAACTTTCTCTCTCCCAAAACAATATATTCCTGGGAGATACGTTTTAAATGAGCCTACATTATAGTTTCAAAGATGACTTGACAAGATTAATCTAGATTAAGCACAACTAATTGAAATCCTTACACAGCCCATTTTTTGTCGTTTTTTGCCCTAATGTGGACTCTATGATATAATTTTTTCGATCTTTGTCGTGTTCACTCCATTTCACCATGACAAAGTGTCCAAACTGTATGGAGTAGAGCGATTATATGCATTGATGCATGGCCTTTTTGGCTGCATCCATCATTGGAGCTCCATCACGTATAGAGTACACCTTGGAGTTGTAATGGTCATGAGCATCCCAAGGTGCACGTGGTGTACTATGCGGCATACCTGCATCTAAGGTACTCGCTCTATGAGTAGAAGTGGGAGACACAACATCTGTCACAATGCCTCCACAACATCCACCTCCTCCGGAGCCACCTATAGATCCACCTCTCAAACCTGCTCCTCCACAGCATGATTTTGATTGATGCACGAATTTATAATTTTTTTTATTTGTTTTGGTGTTTTTGATGTAGCATCTCAAGGTTCATGAGGGTATGAAAGACATGAAAAGATGGACATCAATAATCTGATTTATATTTTATATAGTTTGTAAATAAACTTGTGTAGAGGATTCTATTTTTCCAAATAGATCTATTTTCAGAATTCTATTTTTAGAAACAATTCTATTTTTAAAATTTTTTATTTTTAGAAATATTTCTATTTTTAGAAATAGTTCTATTTTTAGAAGTAGTTCTATTTTTAGAGACAGTTCTATTTTTAGAAAAAGTTAGTAAAAGTAGTGGTTAAGATAAGGATCGTTGTAGACTACAATTTCTAATATTAAAAGCAAAGGCTTTCTACAAAAGTTACCAACTTTTACTTTCATGCGTGTTTTTTGAAGCCACTCTCATGTAACCACTTTTTCGACATAATAAAAAATTCCTATAAATACATGCACTATGTGGATTGTCGAAACAGAGTGCATGGGAATAGATTGCACCCAATACTATGTTTTGTCTCATATCTTGGCGTGTCTACTTTTCTGTGTGTTTTCAACATTTGTAACCTTTGTGTGTGCATGAGCAAGTTCTTGATAACAGTGGTATCAGAGCTCTATGTGTGGCACTATGGAAGGTTCCAAAACTAGAACCTACATTTACTCCTTCGGGTTACTCCAAGGCATCGACTAAAGCATAGAACTTAGGCATTACTTTGGCATCTTTGGCACCCAAGGCTCCCTTGGAAGTCGTTGGCTATGCGGGAATCAAATTTAATTTATGAGTGGTAATAAGGAATTGTATATTCACCATGGAGGGAGGATTTGAACCCACAACCTCACTCTCACAAGGGAAGTGCTTTACCACTACACTATCTCTTTGTCTTGTCACTCTAGTTGTCTTTTCTTATATTTAACACAACTTGCATCTCTTTCTTACTTTTTCAAGTAGGCTTGGGCAAGGCGACACGGCATAGTGCAACATGGTGCATCTCAGGGTACATCCTATCAGGGTACATTTCATCAAGGTACATCACGTCAGGGTACATACTTCTAGGGTACATCTTGCTAGGGTACATTCCCCCAGGGTACATCTCGATAAGGAAGCACTAGAATAAATCGGATGGTACGCATTCCAAGATTGGTGTTAAAAACTACCAATTTCTACGGTTTGATGGCCATAAGGATGGTCCTTTATTTCTTTCATGGTTACGGGAGTTTACTTGAAGCAAACCATTCTTATCCCCACGAGCTTTCCAACAAAACAAGAATCACAGCAAACGGATTTCGTATGAGAAAGTTATGCCAGTTTAGGGTTTTGGTGGTAAAACAGGGTTCAACAGGCTAACAGGTCACAGGATTTTTCTCAAAAATACATGTGTAGGGACCTCACAAATCACTAATTGCTAGACCAATATGCCCAAAAGCTATCCCCAAGGCTTAGAATAAAAACCCTAATTTTTTGGCCGAAAAGCCTGTCAATCGCGATCGACAGGTCTGTCAATCGCGATTGACAGAGGTGTCCGTCGGGGCCTGTCGGTCGTGATCGACACGTCAATCGCGATTGACAGTGTCAATCGCGATCGAGAGAGTCGATCGTGAGTCCTGTCAATCGCGATCGATGGTGTCAATCGCGATCGACACTTTTTCCGGGTTTTTCGCCGTGAATTCAGTCGATCGGGGATGTGTCCGTCGCGATGGACACGTGGCTACGCGTAAAAGTCAATCAATCGTGGAAATTCTGTCGGTCACGATCGACGGTGTCAATCGCGATTGACAGGGTCTTTCGGTCGCGATTGACAGGGTCTGTCAGTCGCGATTGACAGGGTCCTACGTGGCATTCAGTCGGTCGTGGGGTCTGTCGATCGCGATCGACAGGTCTGTCGGTCGCGATTGACAGGGTCTGTCGATCGTGGCTGTCGATCGCGATCGATGGTGTCGGTCGCGATTGACAGAGAAACATGGAATTTTTCAATTTTGTTTAGTGATTTGGAATGTGCTCTCTGTGCTTGTCCTAGTGGTGCACTTAGTTTTACCAATAGATGAAATTTTCTGTCAATCGCGATCGACAGAGGCTGGCGACTGCGAGACAGTTTTTGAGTATTCCGTACCTGCGCAACGTGCTGGAGGGGATGATGCTACTTGAACCTGCAAGAAAGCTCAAAAAGCACGCAAAAACAACGCACACAATATCGCTCTATCGCTCTCTCTCACAAGTGGAATGAGGGAAATGAGGTGGAGAAGGTGGTATAAGCAAAAAACTGAAATTTTTTCGCGATGATGGAGATGGAGATCGGATATGGTGATGATGATGATGGTGATGATGGTGGTGAGGTAAGAAAAAGAAAAATAAGAAAAGTAAAGAGATTACCTACAACGCCAACGTCTCAAATCTACGTCTTACCATCACACGCTCGTCCTCAAAGCTCGATCCCCGGCAACGGCGCCAAAATTTGGTGTAGCTCAGTGATGAGTAGCAACTCCTTTAATGTCAATCCGGGAAGACGTGAGGATGGTATGAAGACCTCGAGCAAGTGGAGGCACAAGTGCGTGAGTGAGAAGCACACAAGCATGCACACACATACACACACACGTGCACACACGGCAAGACAAAGAGTGAGAAGCAATGGAGTTCTTAGATTACTTTCAAAAAGCTCTTACAAGTTCATTTCAATTACAAGCTCTCCCCAAAAATGAGCTCTCTAGCTCTATTTATAGTTTTTGACTAGGTTTTGGCCTTGTCCATACCTAGTGTCCGGCCTAGTTAAAAATTAGGTTCTCTACCCTATTTGGAGGTTCAAACGAAGTCTAAAAAATGTGAAAACTGACAGGTAGATACTTCTAAAGCTCCTCAAGCTCAAGGACTCCTTGGCTTGCACAAAATGGAGCTACAAAAATGTGAAAATCACTATTGTTGTAGGGATTTCTTCTAACATTTTGATATACATTTCCTGGAGCTCCCTACTTGCTCCTTCTCCTTGTGTCCACCTCTCTTATGTGCATAAATGTCTTGAAAAAATATTGGCCTACTTGCCACATCGTCGTTGACTGCTCTGTCTGCTTGTACTTTCTCTTCTCTCTGACTCCCTTCTTAAGCTTCCTTGCCTAGTGAGTCCTTCAGTTCCAACAACGTCCTAAAAGCACCATTATATAGGTCGAAGGAAAAGAGGGAAAATTTCAAATTTTTCGAACATCCAATGGGCACAAACTTTGAGGCATATCACTTTTCATGATTCCCACATGAACTTTCTCTCTCCCAAAACAATATATTCCTGGGAGATACGTTTTAAATGAGCCTACATTATATTTTCAAAGATGATTTGACAAGATTAATCTAGATTAAGCACAACTAATTGAAATCCTTACACAGCCCATTTTTTGTCGTTTTTTGCCCTAATGTGGACTCTATGATATAATTTTTTTGATCTTTGTCGTGTTCACTCCATTTCACCATGACAAAGTGTCCAAACTGTATGGAGTAGAGCGATTATATGCATTGATGCATGGCCTTTTTGGTTGCATCCATCATTGGAGCTCCATCACGTATAGAGTACACCTTGGAGTTGTAATGGTCATGAGCATCCCAAGGTGCACGTGGTGTACTATGCGGCATACCTGCATCTAAGGTACTCGCTCTATGAGTAGAAGTGGGAGACACAACATCTGTCACAATGCCTCCACAACATCCACCTCCTCCGGAGCCACCTATAGATCCACCTCTCAAACCTGCTCCTCCACAGCATGATTTTGATTGATGCACGAATTTATAATTTTTTTTATTTGTTTTGGTGTTTTTGATGTAGCATCTCAAGGTTCATGAGGGTATGAAAGACATGAAAAGACGGACATCAATAATCTGATTTATATTTTATATAGTTTGTAAATAAACTTGTGTAGAGGATTCTATTTTTCCAAATAGATCTATTTTCATAATTCTATTTTTAGAAACAATTCTATTTTTAAAATTTTTTATTTTTAGAAATATTTCTATTTTTAGAAATAGTTCTATTTTTAGAAGTAGTTCTATTTTTAGAGACAGTTCTAGTTTTAGAAAAAGTTAGTAAAAGTAGTGGTTAAGATAAGGATCGTTGTAGACTACAATTTCTAATATTAAAAGCAAAGGCTTTCTACAAAAGTTACCAACTTTTACTTTCATGCGTGTTTTTTGAAGCCACTCTCATGTAACCACTTTTTCGACATAATAAAAAATTCCTATAAATACATGCACTATGTGGATTGTCGAAACAGAGTGCATGGGAATAGATTGCACCCAATACTATGTTTTGTCTCATATCTTGGCGTGTCTACTTTTCTGTGTGTTTTCAACATTTGTAACCTTTGTGTGTGCATGAGCAAGTTCTTGATAACAGTGGTATCAGAGCTCTATGTGTGTCACTATGGAAGGTTCCAAAACTAGAACCTACATTTACTCCTTCGGGTTACTCCAAGGCATCGACTAAAGCATAGAACTTAGGCATTACTTTGGCATCTTTGGCACCCAAGGCTCCCTTGGAAGTCGTTGGCTATGCGGGAATCAAATTTAATTTATGAGTGGTAATAAGGAATTGTATATTCACCATGGAGGGAGGATTTGAACCCACAACCTCACTCTCACAAGGGAAGTGCTTTACCACTACACTATCTCTTTGTCTTGTCACTCTAGTTGTCTTTTCTTATATTTAACACAACTTGCATCTCTTTCTTACTTTTTCAAGTAGGCTTGGGCAAGGCGACACGGCATAGTGCAACATGGTGCATCTCAGGGTACATCCTATCAGGGTACATTTCATCAAGGTACATCACGTCAGGGTACATACTTCTAGGGTACATCTTGCTAGGGTACATTCCCCCAGGGTACATCTCGATAAGGAAGCACTAGAATAAATCGGATGGTACGCATTCCAAGATTGGTGTTAAAAACTACCAATTTCTACGGTTTGATGGCCATAAGGATGGTCCTTTATTTCTTTCATGGTTACGGGAGTTTACTTGAAGCAAACCATTCTTATCCCCACGAGCTTTCCAACAAAACAAGAATCACAGCAAACGGATTTCGTATGAGAAAGTTATGCCAGTTCAGGGTTTTGGTGGTAAAACAGGGTTCAACAGGCTAACAGGTCACAGGATTTTTCTCAAAAATACATGTGTAGGGACCTCATAAATCACTAATTGCTAGACCAATATGCCCAAAAGCTATCCCCAAGGCTTAGAATAAAAACCCTAATTTTTTGGCCGAAAAGCCTGTCAATCGCGATCGACAGGTCTGTCAATCGCGATTGACAGAGGTGTCCGTCGGGGCCTGTCGGTCGTGATCGACACGTCAATCGCGATTGACAGTGTCAATCGCGATCGAGAGAGTCGATCGTGAGTCCTGTCAATCGCGATCGATGGTGTCAATCGCGATCGACACTTTTTCCGGGTTTTTCGCCGTGAATTCAGTCGATCGGGGATGTGTCCGTCGCGATGGACACGTGGCTACGCGTAAAAGTCAATCAATCGTGGAAATTCTGTCGTTCACGATCGACGGTGTCAATCGCGATTGACAGGGTCTTTCGGTCGCGATTGACAGGGTCTGTCAGTCGCGATTGACAGGGTCCTACGTGGCAGTCAGTCAGTCGTGGGGTCTGTCGATCGCGATCGACAGGTCTGTCGGTCACGATTGACAGGGTCTGTCGATCGTGGCTGTCGATCGCGATCGATGGTGTCGGTCGCGATTGACAGAGAAACATGGAATTTTTCAATTTTGTTTAGTGATGTGGAATGTGCTCTTTGTGCTTGTCCTAGTGGTGCACTTAGTTTTACCAATAGATGAAATTTTCTGTCAATCGCGATCGACAGAGGCTGGCGACTGCGAGACAGTTTCTGAGTATTCCGTACCTGCGCAACGTGCTGGAGGGGATGATGCTACTTGAACCTGCAAGAAAGCTCAAAAAGCACGCAAAAACAACGCACACAATATCGCTCTATCGCTCTCTCTCACAAGTGGAATGAGGGAAATGAGGTGGAGAAGGTGGTATAAGCAAAAAACTGAAATTTTTTCGCGATGATGGAGATGGAGATCGGATATGGTGATGATGATGATGGTGATGATGGTGGTGAGGTAAGAAAAAGAAAAATAAGAAAAGTAAAGAGATTACCTACAACGCCAACGTCTCAAATCTACGTCTTACCATCACACGCTCGTCCTCAAAGCTCGATCCCCGGCAACGGCGCCAAAATTTGGTGTAGCTTAGTGATGAGTAGCAACTCCTTTAATGTCAATCCGGGAAGACGTGAGGATGGTATGAAGACCTCGAGCAAGTGGAGGCACAAGTGCGTGAGTGAGAAGCACACAAGCATGCACACACATACACACACACGTGCACACACGGCAAGACAAAGAGTGAGAAGCAATGGAGTTCTTAGATTACTTTCAAAAAGCTCTTACAAGTTCATTTCAATTACAAGCTCTCCCCAAAAATGAGCTCTCTAGCTCTATTTATAGTTTTTGACTAGGTTTTGGCCTTGTCCAGACCTAGTGTCCGGCGTAGTTAAAAATTAGGTTCTCTACCCTATTTGGAGGTTCAAACGAAGTCTAAAAAATGTGAAAACTTACAGGTAGATACTTCTAAAGCTCCTCAAGCTCAAGGACTCCTTGGCTTGCACAAAATGGAGCTACAAAAATGTGAAAATCACTATTGTTGTAGGGATTTCTTCTAACATTTTGATATACATTTCCTGGAGCTCCCTACTTGCTCCTTCTCCTTGTGTCCACCTCTCTTATGTGCATAAATGTCTTGAAAAAATATTGGCCTACTTGCCACATCGTCGTTGACTGCTCTGTCTGCTTGTACTTTCTCTTCTCTCTGACTCCCTTCTTAAGCTTCCTTGCCTAGTGAGTCCTTCAGTTCCAACAACGTCCTAAAAGCACCATTATATAGGTCGAAGGAAAAGAGGGAAAATTTCAAATTTTTCGAACATCCAATGGGCACAAACTTTGAGGCATATCACTTTTCATGATTCCCACATGAACTTTCTCTCTCCCAAAACAATATATTCCTGGGAGATACGTTTTAAATGAGCCTACATTATATTTTCAAAGATGATTTGACAAGATTAATCTAGATTAAGCACAACTAATTGAAATCCTTACACAGCCCATTTTTTGTCGTTTTTTGCCCTAATGTGGACTCTATGATATAATTTTTTTGATCTTTGTCGTGTTCACTCCATTTCACCATGACAAAGTGTCCAAACTGTATGGAGTAGAGCGATTATATGCATTGATGCATGGGCTTTTTGGCTGCATCCATCATTGGAGCTCCATCACGTATAGAGTACACCTTGGAGTTGTAATGGTCATGAGCATCCCAAGGTGCACGTGGTGTACTATGCGGCATACCTGCATCTAAGGTACTCGCTCTATGAGTAGAAGTGGGAGACACAACATCTGTCACAATGCCTCCACAACATCCACCTCCTCCGGAGCCACCTATAGATCCACCTCTCAAACCTGCTCCTCCACAGCATGATTTTGATTGATGCACGAATTTATAATTTTTTTTATTTGTTTTGGTGTTTTTGATGTAGCATCTCAAGGTTCATGAGGGTATGAAAGACATGAACAGACGGACATCAAAAATCTCATTTATATTTTATATAGTTTGTAAATAAACTTGTGTAAAGGATTCTATTTTTCCAAATAGATCTATTTTCATAATTCTATTTTTAGAAACAATTCTATTTTTAAAATTTTTTATTTTTAGAAATATTTCTATTTTTAGAAATAGTTCTATTTTTAGAAGTAGTTCTATTTTTAGAGACAGTTCTATTTTTAGAAAAAGTTAGTAAAAGTAGTGGTTAAGATAAGGATCGTTGTAGACTACAATTTCTAATATTAAAAGCAAAGGCTTTCTACAAAAGTTACCAACTTTTACTTTCATGCGTGTTTTTTGAAGCCACTCTCATGTTACCACTTTTTCGACATAATAAAAAATTCCTATAAATACATGCACTATGTGGATTGTCGAAACAGAGTGCATGGGAATAGATTGCACCCAATACTATGTTTTGTCTCATATCTTGGCGTGTCTACTTTTCTGTGTGTTTTCAACATTTGTAACCTTTGTGTGTGCATGAGCAAGTTCTTGATAACAGTGGTATCAGAGCTCTATGTGTGTCACTATGGAAGGTTCCAAAACTAGAACCTACATTTACTCCTTCGGGTTACTCCAAGGCATCGACTAAAGCATAGAACTTAGGCATTACTTTGGCATCTTTGGCACCCAAGGCTCCCTTGGAAGTCGTTGGCTATGCGGGAATCAAATTTAATTTATGAGTGGTAATAAGGAATTGTATATTCACCATGGAGGGAGGATTTGAACCCACAACCTCACTCTCACAAGGGAAGTGCTTTACCACTACACTATCTCTTTGTCTTGTCACTCTAGTTGTCTTTTCTTATATTTAACACAACTTGCATCTCTTTCTTACTTTTTCAAGTAGGCTTGGGCAAGGCGACACGGCATAGTGCAACATGGTGCATCTCAGGGTACATCCTATCAGGGTACATTTCATCAAGGTACATCACGTCAGGGTACATACTTCTAGAGTACATCTTGCTAGGGTACATTCCCCCAGGGTACATCTCGATAAGGAAGCACTAGAATAAATCGGATGGTACGCATTCCAAGATTGGTGTTAAAAACTACCAATTTCTACGGTTTGATGGCCATAAGGATGGTCCTTTATTTCTTTCATGGTTACGGGAGTTTACTTGAAGCAAACCATTCTTATCCCCATGAGCTTTCCAACAAAACAAGAATCACAGCAAACGGATTTCGTATGAGAAAGTTATGCCAGTTCAGGGTTTTGGTGCTAAAACAGGGTTCAACAGGCTAACAGGTCACATGATTTTTGTCAAAAATACATGTGTAGGGACCTCACAAATCACTAATTGCTAGACCAATATGCCCAAAAGCTATCCCCAAGGCTTAGAATAAAAACCCTAATTTTTTGGCCGAAAAGCCTGTCAATCGCGATTCACAGAGGTGTCCGTCGGGGCCTGTCGGTCGTGATCGACACGTCAATCGCGATTGACAGTGTCAATCGCGATCGAGAGAGTCGATCGTGAGTCCTGTCAATCGCGATCAATGGTGTCAATCGCGATCGACACTTTTTCCGGGTTTTTCGCCGTGAATTCAGTCGATCGGGGATGTGTCCGTCGCGATGGACACGTGGCTACGCGTAAAAGTCAATCAATCGTGGAAATTCTGTCGGTCACGATCGACGGTGTCAATCGCGATTGACAGCGTCTTTCGGTCGCGATTGACAGGGTGTGTCAGTCGCGAGTGACAGGGTCCTACGTGGCAGTCAGTCGGTCGTGGGGTCTGTCGATCGCGATCGACAGGTCTGTCGATCGCGATCGACAGGTCTGTCGGTCGCGATTGACAGGGTCTGTCGATCGTGGCTGTCGATCGCGATCGATGGTGTCGGTCGCGATTGACAGAGAAACATGGAATTTTTCAATTTTTTTTAGTGATTTGGAATGTGCTCTTTGTGCTTGTCCTAGTGGTGCACTTAGTTTTACCAATAGATGAAATTTTCTGTCAATCGCGATCGACAGAGGCTGGCGACTGCGAGACAGTTTCTGAGTATTCCGTACCTGCGCAACGTGCTGGAGGGGATGATGCTACTTGAACCTGCAAGAAATCTCAAAAAGCACGCAAAAACAACGCACACAATATCGCTCTCTCTCACAAGTGGAATGAGGGAAATGAGGTGGAGAAGGTGGTATAAGCAAAAAACTGAAATTTTTTCGCGATGATGGAGATGGAGATCGGATATGGTGATGATGATGATGGTGATGATGGTGGTGAGGTAAGAAAAAGAAAAATAAGAAAAGTAAAGAGATTACCTACAACGCCAACGTCTCAAATCTACGTCTTACCATCACACGCTCGTCCTCAAAGCTCGATCCCCGGCAACGGTGCCAAAATTTGGTGTAGCTCAGTGATGAGTAGCAACTCCTTTAATGTCAATCCGGGAAGACGTGAGGATGGTATGAAGACCTCGAGCAAGTGGAGGCACAAGTGCGTGAGTGAGAAGCACACAAGCATGCACACACATACACACACACGTGCACACACGGCAAGACAAAGAGTGAGAAGCAATGGAGTTCTTAGATTACTTTCAAAAAGCTCTTACAAGTTCATTTCAATTACAAGCTCTCCCCAAAAATGAGCTCTCTAGCTCTATTTATAGTTTTTGACTAGGTTTTGGCCTTGTCCAGACCTAGTGTCCGGCCTAGTTAAAAATTAGGTTCTCTACCCTATTTGGAGGTTCAAACGAAGTCTAAAAAATGTGAAAACTGACAGGTAGATACTTCTAAAGCTCCTCAAGCTCAAGGACTCCTTGGCTTGCACAAAATGGAGCTACAAAAATGTGAAAATCACTATTGTTGTAGGGATTTCTTCTAACATTTTGATATACATTTCCTGGAGCTCCCTACTTGCTCCTTCTCCTTGTGTCCACCTCTCTTATGTGCATAAATGTCTTGAAAAAATATTGGCCTACTTGCCAGATCGTCGTTGACTGCTCTGTCTGCTTGTACTTTCTCTTCTCTCTGACTCCCTTCTTAAGCTTCCTTGCCTAGTGAGTCCTTCAGTTCCAACAACGTCCTAAAAGCACCATTATATAGGTCGAAGGAAAAGAGGGAAAATTTCAAATTTTTCGAACATCCAATGGGCACAAACTTTGAGGCATATCACTTTTCATGATTCCCACATGAACTTTCTCTCTCCCAAAACAATATATTCCTGGGAGATACGTTTTAAATGAGCCTACATTATATTTTCAAAGATGATTTGACAAGATTAATCTAGATTAAGCACAACTAATTGAAATCCTTACACAGCCCATTTTTTGTCGTTTTTTGCCCTAATGTGGACTCTATGATATAATTTTTTTGATCTTTGTCGTGTTCACTCCATTTCACCATGACAAAGTGTCCAAACTGTATGGAGTAGAGCGATTATATGCATTGATGCATGGCCTTTTTGGCTGCATCCATCATTGGAGCTCCATCACGTATAGAGTACACCTTGGAGTTTTAATGGTCATGAGCATCCCAAGGTGCACGTGGTGTACTATGCGGCATACCTGCATCTAAGGTACTCGCTCTATGAGTAGAAGTGGGAGACACAACATCTGTCACAATGCCTCCACAACATCCACCTCCTCCGGAGCCACCTATAGATCCACCTCTCAAACCTGCTCCTCCACAGCATGATTTTGATTGATGCACGAATTTATAATTTTTTTTATTTGTTTTGGTGTTTTTGATGTAGCATCTCAAGGTTCATGAGGGTATGAAAGACATGAAAAGACGGACATCAATAATCTGATTTATATTTTATATAGTTTGTAAATAAACTTGTGTAGAGGATTCTATTTTTCCAAATAGATCTATTTTCAGAATTCTATTTTTAGAAACAATTCTATTTTTAAAATTTTTTATTTTTAGAAATATTTCTATTTTTAGAAATAGTTCTATTTTTAGAAGTAGTTCTATTTTTAGAGACAGTTCTATTTTTAGAAAAAGTTAGTAAAAGTAGTGGTTAAGATAAGGATCGTTGTAGACTACAATTTCTAATATTAAAAGCAAAGGCTTTCTACAAAAGTTACCAACTTTTACTTTCATGCGTGTTTTTTGAAGCCACTCTCATGTAACCACTTTTTCGACATAATAAAAAATTCCTATAAATACATGCACTATGTGGATTGTCGAAACAGAGTGCATGGGAATAGATTGCACCCAATACTATGTTTTGTCTCATATCTTGGCGTGTCTACTTTTCTGTGTGTTTTCAACATTTGTAACCTTTGTGTGTGCATGAGCAAGTTCTTGATAACAGTGGTATCAGAGCTCTATGTGTGTCACTATGGAAGGTTCCAAAACTAGAACCTACATTTACTCCTTCGGGTTACTCCAAGGCATCGACTAAAGCATAGAACTTAGGCATTACTTTGGCATCTTTGGCACCCAAGGCTCCCTTGGAAGTCGTTGGCTATGCGGGAATCAAATTTAATTTATGAGTGGTAATAAGGAATTGTATATTCACCATGGAGGGAGGATTTGAACCCACAACCTCACTCTCACAAGGGAAGTGCTTTACCACTACACTATCTCTTTGTCTTGTCACTCTAGTTGTCTTTTCTTATATTTAACACAACTTGCATCTCTTTCTTACTTTTTCAAGTAGGCTTGGGCAAGGCGACACGGCATAGTGCAACATGGTGCATCTCAGGGTACATCCTATCAGGGTACATTTCATCAAGGTACATCACGTCAGGGTACATACTTCTAGGGTACATCTTGCTAGGGTACATTCCCCCAGGGTACATCTCGATAAGGAAGCACTAGAATAAATCGGATGGTACGCATTCCAAGATTGGTGTTAAAAACTACCAATTTCTACGGTTTGATGGCCATAAGGATGGTCCTTTATTTCTTTCATGGTTACGGGAGTTTACTTGAAGCAAACCATTCTTATCCCCACGAGCTTTCCAACAAAACAAGAATCACAGCAAACGGATTTCGTATGAGAAAGTTATGCCAGTTCAGGGTTTTGGTGCTAAAACAGGGTTCAACAGGCTAACAGGTCACAGGATTTTTCTCAAAAATACATGTGTAGGGACCTCACAAATCACTAATTGCTAGACCAATATGCCCAAAAGCTATCCCCAAGGCTTAGAAAAAAACCCTAATTTTTTGGCCGAAAAGCCTGTCAATCGCGATCGACAGGTCTGTCAATCGCGATTGACAGAGGTGTCCGTCGGGGCCTGTCGGTCGTGATCGACACGTCAATCGCGATTGACAGTGTCAATCGCGATCGAGAGAGTCGATCGTGAGTCCTGTCAATCGCGATCGATGGTGTCAATCGCGATCGACACTTTTTCCGGGTGTTTCACCGTGAATTCAGTCGATCGGGGATGTGTCCGTCGCGATGGACACGTGGCTACGCGTAAAAGTCAATCAATCGTGGAAATTCTGTCGGTCACGATCGACGGTGTCAATCGCGATTGACAGGGTCTTTCGGTCGCGATTGACAGGGTCTGTCAGTCGCGATTGACAGGGTCCTACGTGGCAGTCAGTCGGTCGTGGGACCTCTTGGTAGCGACATGATTCCCTTGGGCTTAGCAATTGCCCAAAGCTCTTGCATATGTCCTCCCTCTTCCTAGCCCTCCCTTTGTGCTTTGCTTTCCTTCTTTTTGATCATTGTCTTCTAGAGCATCTCTCCCACATTCTTGAAAATATGCATCGGGTCTACCAAATGATTGATCTATAACTCATTCTAATAAGGGAGTTCATGAAAGATTGACAGTCATTTTGTGTTAGCAATTGGTGTTTATGCATCCCAAAGTAGCTTCCAATCGCTTGCTTTCATTTGGTGTTGCACTTATGAGCCAATTCACCCTTCACGTAGAACATGTCCATTGGGTAGATATCTATGATGTTCTTCATAGGCATTTTTCCAAAAGGCTTTGGAGTAGCATGCTTCGAGTTGTGGTCTGCATAGGGGACCAGCATGATAACCGAAAATTGATAAACTTGAACATTCACCATAATTGGGCCAGTCATGCATCGTCCACATAAGTATGCCTTGCACCTGCACATCGTGTCTTCTTATAGGTTAAGACATGTCACACACAGTAAGCCCATCCCATAAAGTGTGCAGATCTTCCACAAGTGGTGCAAGATATACATCCATGTTTTTTACCTCATACTTACCTCGCACAATGAGAGCTAATAAGTGGCCCTTTTTTGTTGCTATCCATGGCTAGATTTTATAGTAGACCAAACATACAGGACATGTGCTCCATCAGTAGCAGCATTGTAGGAAGGATTTCATCCTTCGAATTGACAAAATTTAAAAAAAAAATGTTTTCAAATTGGATCTCTCTAAACTCTCAAAAACACCTTTGATATGATTTGTTGATTTTACCAATCTCTCTGCAGTACCTGTAGGTAGCAAAAAAATGAAGATATCCGTTGCTTAGCAATATCACCATGTGAACCTTTATGATCAATCAAACTCTCTATATCAACCCTAAAATATGTGAACATCTTGTATGCCTACGTGTAGATATATGCATTGATGATTGATATCTAGGAGGAAGTTATTGTAAAGTGCCTATGCATGTGTCATTGCATGTGTATGTGAGGATAGGTATGTGGCTATTCATATCTAAGAAAAGCATCTAACCTTGTATGCCTATGTTGTTTCATTATACTCATGTCTTTCTAAATATCTATATATAGTCATGCTCAGGTAAATTTTTATTTATGTTTAATTTTTACGTTCCTCTAAAATGGAATAAGGTTATAAGAATATGATTACATTAACATATAATTATATATTAATTATAAAACTAAAGTTAATTTAATATATATGTGAAAATTTTATAACTAAAACATTTTATACAAATATAGTCTATATGTTTGATTTCAATATGAGCTAAAATATTGAATTTAATAAGTACAATAAATTGACATTGAAAGTAAAATAAAAGCAAAATAAGTAAAAATACATAGGTGGGTAAAGTGTAGTGTGCATAAAAGTAGATAAAAAAAGGAATATATATATATATATATATATATATATATATATATATATATATATATATATATATATATATACATATACATATACATATATATATATATATATATATATATATATATATATATATATATATATATATATATATATATGTGTGTGTGTGTGTGTGTGTGTTGGTGCAATTCACAAGCCTACACATTTGGCTTGTAGTTCATACACATATGGAGAAGCATGGGAACCTATGCTAGAAGATAATTACACATTTACACTTTGTAAAAGTCATATTTTGACTTGGAATCTTTGTAATCACCTACCCAAGGGAGTCATGGATTTTATTAGTTATAAAGCATCAATCAATTAAGAGAATATCTCCTAGGATGTAGGAGCATGATTATAGAGAGCCAAAAGTTTGAATTCAAATTCAAATTTTGAACTCAACTACTATAAAAGTGATCATCAAAAGTCGTGGGTGTACAAGTCACTTTCTGAGCCCTTCATTCCGATCTCTGTATGTGTGTAAGGCCTACCCTATTGCCTACACCTTACCACATCATTTAGCTATGGTTTCCAAGCCAATGATTTTGTATACAAGTGTTCATTAATACATATATCTACATTGTTCATTTCTGAGTTCTCTGTCATAGTCTCTATAAGTCTGTCAACTTGTGGAGATCATATCTCACTCATTCCTTCACCAAATTCAAAGATCTATAGCTTGTTGGAACCAACTCAAAGTATGCTACATGTTCTCACAATTTGAAGGATTTCTATTCATCCATTTCAGAGAAAAGTCCATCAAAGTGATCACTGGTCGAAGTCTACAATAGTCCTAAAATATCGGGGGTAAAGGTTTACTTGCTAAATTGATTTCTCTGAGCATAGTTAATCTTTTTAAGTAATTCCACTTGGAATAGTTAGCTTGATAAGTTAGTTAGATATCCCTAAAAGGAATTTTTCCAATTCCAACTGTGCTCGTCATACTGAGCAAAAGTTGCAGCAGGTGTATAGTCAAAAATAGAAGGTTTTCTTGAAGACTTGAAGTTCAAAGTTGTCTGTTTTGATTCAACTTTTTCATACATCATTTCCAAAGTACATAGGCCAATTTATGGTGTCATTGGAAATCTAAGAAGGTCTACTTATCAACTCTGAAGCATCCAAGGGTTGGTACAAAGCAGGATTTGGCAGTACCTACTCATTCTCTTGAAGTGTCCATCCATCATTCCCAACAATATATATATATATATATATATATATATATATATATATATATATATATATATATATATATATATATATATATATATATATATATATATATATATGGTGTGGATGGGAGCGCATAAAAAAGAGTGGTGAGTGTGCATATGCATAAGAAAAGTGTATGAAGATATTGAAAGCATATATGTGCATGTGAGCTTCTATATATAATGATATTGTGTGGGTGGTTTGTTAGTATGTTTCTCAGAGCATTGAAGAGTACCTGATATTGATGAAGAATATGAATGCGAAGGTGGAGAGTAATGTAGCGGATTCCGATTAAAGCTGCAATTATTCAAATCCTTCTATTTAGAATCTCATGCGAATGAGATTGTTTTTTAATTATCTTAGAAATTTATCTTAGAATATTGAGAATTACCTTTGCATTCTTACTTATAGTTGTATAAGGATATTTTGTTGAAGTAGTTTACATTCATTAAGATTAACAAGAAAATTGTTTTACTTAATCCACATCAAAGATTACGCAATTAGTGAACCACTTGATCAATCATTAATTTATATTGTTTTATATGTGTTTCTGATGTCTGTAAGCACTGAGCCTATGAATGAGAATACTATTTCTTCATCTTTTATTTTTGAGTTTTTATTACCTCCACCTATAAGTAATACCACTCAATCTAAGCAAAACATAGCTAATATAGATCGAGAAGAAGATGAATTCATAAAAGATCACATTACCTGTGAAACCTTATTCTCTCAATCATATGAGTATGGTCTGTTTATGTATTGTTGATGTATGAAACACCACAAGAAATGAATTAATGTGACACTAGAACACCTCTATGGTCACCATTAACTCATTGCCACTCCAAACTTTGAGAAATGATAGCCTAAAGTGAGAACTTTGCTTCTACAGAAATTCCTAGTCACTAAAATGACATACCTTCAGTATTTTGCTAATTTCTCCTAGCTCAAGTACTATTTCTCCATGAAACTTTATAGGCTGAAACTAGAAGAGTAGAGCTCCAACAAGCTATCATATGCATCAAACGGATCTCTAGAACTCAAGTTATGGCTCTCACAAGATGACCCTGTATGACCTTCCAAAACTGGAAATTTTACCTGTTTTAGTAAGAGCGCCTGTTTAAAATTAGAATTCGATGCCTAGCATCGACTTGCAACGAGAATTCGATGCCGGGCATCGACTTGGGATGTTTTTGGCCACTTTTCAGCAGGGATTAGATGCCGGGCATCGACTTCCTGCATAAAGTCTTGATCTTTTGGACACCAAAACTATAGGTGATTTCATGCACACTTAGAATATGACTTATCAACTGGAATTCGATGCCAAGCATCGAGTTGCTTCCATAAAACTCAACCTTTCAACATACATTCGATGCCACGCATCGACTTGCTTGGAAAACTTCAATCTTTCAAATCATTGCACAGAAGACAAACACTGGAGATGGAGGAAGAAGACTTATACACAGAACTTTAACTAGTTCTTGTCATAACTATGAAAAACTCAGAAGCTTACAAGTGCTTTCTCGCTCAGAGAAGCCCGACTATACTCAGTTATACAAAACTGAGTTCTTCTCACTTTCTCATTGTCTTCCTCGTCACATCAGTTGATACAAACTAACTTATATAGATTTTCTTATTCTCGTGATTTTAAAAAACTTCTAGAACTAAAGTGAACTAACTTTACAAATATAATACATTTGTGAATTTGTCCCTTCACATAGGCATGGGGTTTTCTTCCTAAGATTTGACCTTCAAATATATGTCCAATTAGTGAGTGTTTCTCCAACAGCTCCCCCTCAATCACTAATTGACATTCCCTGTTTCTTCATATCATCTTCTTTTCTTTTACTCCTGCCATGCTTTTGAATCTGCTGGTCTTCACACCATCCAAGCTCTTTGTCATTATGTCTGCTAACTGATCTTTATTAGAAATGTACTCCACTTCAATCTCCTTCTCCATTACCTTTTCTCTGAGAAAATGATATTGTATCTCTATGTGCTTTGTCCTTGCATGAAATACAGGATTTGCTGCAAGATAAAGTGAACTCATATTATCTCCATGTATTGTAGGTGTACCTTGATCAATGCCTAAGCTCTTGAACAATGTCTGCATCCATATGACTTCCTTAGCTGCTTCCACAAGTCCTTTGTACTCTGCTTCAGTTGATGATAATGCTACTGTATGTTGTTTCTTTGAACACCAACTTACAAGCTTATCACCAATGTATATCATGTAACCATGAGTTGATCTTCTGTCATCTTGGTTACCTACCCAATCTGAATCACTATAGGCTCTCAACTTCAAATCTGATGTAAAAGGATAATATAATCCTTCTTTTATAGTTCCTTTGATATATCTGAGAACTCTTTGACCTGCAATCCAATGTGGGTCCTTTGGACAATGCATGAATTGTGACAAGACTCCCACTGCATAACTAAGATCAGGTCTTGTTAGTGTAGCATAAATCAAACTACCCACAAGAGATTGATACTTCCTCATATCTTTGTAGTCTGCACCATCATATTTACTGAGCTTGTGATTAACTTCAAGTGGAGTTGAAGCTTCTCTGCAATTTTCCATATCAAACTTCTTCAATAAATTGAGAAGATACCTTTCTTGTGATACATATATGCCATGATCTGTATAAGTAACTTCCATTCCAAGAAAGTATGACAACTTTCCTAGGTCACTGATCTTAAACTCTTTCTCAAGTAATCTCTTTACCTCCTTGATTCCTTCATCTGAAGTACCTGTGATTATAATGTCATCTACATAAATACAAATGTAGATTGTACCTTCCTCTGTTCTTCTGATAAGTAGACTTGGGTCTGCTTTTGAACTTTGATATCCAAGATCATTGAGATACTTCACCAATCTATAGTTCCAAGCTCTTGGAGCTTGCTTCAATCCATACAATGCTCTTCTCAACCTGCAAACAAAATTTGGATACCTGGAATCTATAAACCCTTGAGGTTGTTCCATGTATACCTCATCTGATATGTATCCATTCAAGAATGCATTCTTTATATCCAATTGACTTAGAGTCCATCCTTTTGAAGCTGCAATAGCAATGATTGTCCTTATAGTTGACATCTTAGCTACGGGACTGAATGTCTCATCATAATCTATGCCATAGGTCTGGGCATAGCCTTTCACCACCAATCTAGCTTTGTATCTGGCTATACTTCCATCTGCAAGCTTCTTCACTTTATAAACCCATTTATTTCCAATAACTTTCTTACCATTTGGTTTAGGAACAAGTTCCCATGTTTTGTTCTCCTCTAGTGCATTGAATTCTTCCTTCATTGCTTCTTCCCATTGCTTCTTACCTTTAGCTTCATCATAATTCTGAGGTTCTTCATCATCTTTGACCATATATGCATAGTTCTTATGAGTTATGTAAGAAGTATCATAAGAATACCTTTCTGGTTGTCTTCTAGTCCTGCTTGACCTTCTTGGTTCACATTCTTCATATGTGTCTGGATACACTTCTTCATCAAATATAGGAGCTTCTTCATTCCTTCTTGTTAATCCACTTGTGGATGTACTTGCTTGCATATAGTCTTCATCTCTATTTACCTGCACAATTGATTTTCCTTTCTCACATCTTCTTACCTCTTCTTCAAATTCTTCAGTTGTATGACTTTGATCTGCATACCAACTTTTCTGTTCATCAAATGTAACATCTCTAGAAACAATAAATTGTTTTGTTAGAGGATTCCACAACCTGTAACCCATCTGCTTTTCATCATAACCAATGAACACATATTTTTCTGCCTTTGGTTCAAGTTTATGCCTAAGTTGTGATGGCACATAAGCATATGCAATTGATCCAAACACTCTACAATGATCTAGTGTTGGTTTCTTACCCCACCAAGCTTCATATGGAGTCATTCCATTCAGAGCTGCACATGGTAATCTATTCACAAGATATGTGGCTGTATTTACAGCCTCAGCCCAAAGATAATTTGGACAATTCTTCTCCTTCAACATAGCTCTAGCAAACTCAACCAAAGTCCTGTTCCTTCTTTCTGCTACACCATTTTGTTGTGGTGTATACCTGCAAGTTATTTCTCTCTTAATACCTGCATTCCAAAGATAATCATTGAACTCTTGGGAGAAGTATTCTCCCCCTCCATCAGACCTCAGTCTCTTAAGCTTTTGACCTGTGACTCTCTCTGCATATGCATGAAAATGCTTGAAAGCTCCAAACACTTCTGATCTCTCCTTCAAAACATATAATGTTATCCATCTTGTAGCATCATCAATGAAAAGAACATAATACCTTGAGCCACTGATAGATCCTTCTTTTGTTGGTCCCCATACATCTGTATGAATGAGCTCAAGTACTCCATCATGTTTGAATCCTTTCTTCTGAAATGGTAACCTGTGTGCTTTACCCATTTGACATGCTTCACATTTATAAACCATATGTTGACTTTGCACATTTGGTAATCCTAGTACAGACTGATTAGCAACCATAGCTTTAATTCCTCTTTCATTGAAATGACCTAATCTCTTATGCCAGAGATCAAGTTCTGTAATCACTGCTTCACCATGTGTGAGCAAAGCTTGACCAATGTTCCCTTGCACTCTTAAAGTAAAGAGTCTACCTTCTTTCTTACCAGAGACAATCTGATTATATCCATTCTCTAGATCTTCCACAAATACTCCTTCATTTGTAGACCTGACTTGAAAACCTTTTTCAACTATCTGTCCCACACTAATCAAGTTTTTAGGTATTGTAGGAACATACAAAACATTGGTTAGCAAATCTGCTCCACTCTTGCATTTCACTTTTCCAATTGAATGTACACTATGTCTTGTATTATCACCAGTTTGAACTGTGTGACTCGAAATACCTTTTTTCAATTCTGACATCAATTCTATGTTTCCTGACAAATGATTAGAACATCCAGAGTCAATGTAAAATACCTTTAGATCTTCTTTATCTGATGTGCTGATTGAATTCATCATCAATGATGTATGACTTTCATTCTGTGTGTCATTTGCATAGTTGTAGTAGGTGGTGTTGTAGGATTGATTCTGTCCCCAACTTCTTCCTCCACCTCTACCATAGCCACCTCTTTGACTTTGTCTACCTCTTTGAAAATTATTGTTGTTTTGATTCTGGTTTGATCCTTGTTGGTTGTGCCAACAGTCATGAGCCAAATGATTAATCAATCCACAAATCCAGCAAGCTTTCTTGTTGTTATTCTGATTACCTCTTCCTCTTCCAAAACCTCTTGCTCTTCCTCTACCAGTGCCTTTACCTCTTGTATAATAAGCTTGAGAACTAGACTCCTCTTCATCCTTTGTTTTACCTTTATCTCCTTTCTTCTTGTTCTTCACGTACATTGCAGAACTTTGTCCTTTATCTCCATCTCCCTTCAAGTCTTGCTCATATGTGAGCATCAAACCAAGCAACTGGTTCAAATCTGGAACATAATGATTTAATGAAAGTTCTGTTGATAAGACAAAAGGTTTCCACCTTTCATCCCCTCTCAAACCTGCAAGTAGCTGAGCAATCAATCTGTGATCTTCAACATCTTCATCTATGGATCCAAGACTGTCTGCAAGATCCTTCATCTTAGTGACATAATCACTAATGGTTTGACTTGGCTTCTTCTTGAATGTTGTAAACTCTGACCAGAGACTTGCTTTCCGTGCTTTAGTAGTGCTTTGGAAATGATACTCCAATGCATTCCATATATCTTCAGATGATTCCAATCCTCTGATGTGTGGTAGCAAATGATCAGAGATTGTATTGTAGATGTATGCTTTTGCACTTGCATCCTTCTTCTGCCAATGCTTTAAAGCATCTAGTTCTTCTTTCTTTGGTCGGCTTTCATCTTCGAATACTGGCTTCTCTTCTTCACCTGTAACATATATCATGAGATCCTTACTCATAAGTAAGGCTTCCATTCTCATTACCCATGCGGGGTAATTATCTTTGTCCAGTTTGTCAATGGAAATATGATCTGCCATAGTTCTTTCCTTCTGCTGCAACCTGTGAGCTTAAAGGATAAAGGATAATACCTTTTGAAGTTCTTTGTGTATGAGGATACTTTTGAAGTAACCTTTTGATGCCTTGTGTCTTCAAATGCTTCACCTTCCAAACTTTAATGGAAAACTTTACAAAACTTCTCGTACCTTTGTCGTCTTCTGCTCTCGAGAATCTTTCTGCTCTGATACCACTTGTTGATGTATGAAACACCACAAGAAATGAATTAATGTGACACTAGAACACCTCTATGGTCACCATTAACTCATTGCCACTCCAAACTTTGAGAAATGATAGCCTAAAGTGAGAACTTTGCTTCTACAGAAATTCCTAGTCACTGAAATGACATACCTTCAGTATTTTGCTAATTTCTCCTAGCTCAAGTACTATTTCTCCATGAAACTTTATAGGCTGAAACTAAAAGAGTAGAGCTTTCCAACAAGCTATCATATGCATCAAACGGATCTCTAGAACTCAAGTTATGGCTCTCACAAGATGACCCTGTATGACCTTCCAAAACTGGAAATTTTACCTGTTTTAGTAAGAGCGCCTGTTTAAAATTAGAATTCGATGCCTAGCATCGACTTGCAACGAGAATTCGATGCCGGGCATCGACTTGGGATGTTTTTGGCCACTTTTCAGCAGGGATTAGATGCCGGGCATCGACTTCTTGCATAAAGTCTTGATCTTTTGGACACCAAAACTATAGGTGATTTCATGCACACTTAGAATATGACTTATCAACTGGAATTCGATGCCAAGCATCGAGTTGCTTCCATAAAACTCAACCTTTCAACATACATTCGATGCCACGCATCGACTTGCTTGGAAAACTTCAATCTTTCAAATCATTGCACAGAAGACAAACACTGGAGATGGAGGAAGAAGACTTATACACAGAACTTTAACTAGTTCTTGTCATAACTATGAAAAACTCAGAAGCTTACAAGTGCTTTCTCGCTCAGAGAAGCCCGACTATACTCAGTTATACAAAAATGAGTTCTTCTCACTTTCTCATTGTCTTCCTCGTCGCGTCAGTTGATACAAACTAACTTATATAGATTTTCTTATTCTCGTGATTTTAAAAAACTTCTAGAACTAAAGTGAACTAACTTTACAAATATAATACATTTGTGAATTTGTCCCTTCACATAGGCATGGGGTTTTCTTCCTAAGATTTGACCTTCAAATATATGTCCAATTAGTGAGTGTTTCTCCAACATGTATCAAGTTGCACAACCATATGGTCAATAGTTCAATAGGTTGATCTTAGATATTTTATAGCTTCGACCATTAGACCATAGATAAACATATCTCACAACACTGAATCCTGTCTTACATCCTAAAGCATACTAGAAAGCACCCCGCGTTGTCGGGAAGTTGCGGACATCAGGCTGGTGGATCAGGCAGCCAGAAAATCCCTCGGCACACGCAGGGTGTATGAGACAATCGTAGGTGTTTTTGGGTATATTTATCTTTCGTCTAAGGCAACAGAAATTCTACATTACTCGTAAATCTAGGAAACTAATAAGTGATCGACATACGAATGATCAATTCCAAATCTTTTCTGAGATAAACAAGAGAAATTACAATTAACAAGAATGCGAATACAAATTAGAGTTCGATTTAATCCTAATGACAATACTGGATGATATAATTGCTTTAAAAGATGGCTAACAATACATAAATCCTATACAAAGCTTAATCAGGAAAATTTCTATGGATTTATATCCGATTGTTGGGTGATTTGTTGAAATCTCCTCTTTTGTCACGATGCTCTTTGATACTTTTGCTTTCAATCTTCAATGTTTCTGCAAAAAAAACATTAGGAGATAACAGAGCTCTTCACATATATAAATACTTACACAAGTCATTTCTAAGCCACTCTTTTGGTTTCTACTTTTTGTCCTCATCCATCCTTTAATCCACACTTAATCTCCACTCTTTCATTTGACTTTTCTCCACTTTAATTACACACTCTACTTATACCATTCTTTTCATCGCATCCTTTTTGCACTTTAAATGCATACTTAATGTAGACCACTCTTTGATTTTGCCCTCATAGTTACCACACTTTTAACCACTCACTTTATCTACTTTAATTACACACTGATTTCATACCATTCTTTAAACAGCATTCACATACACCGCTCATTAATTATCCACTTCATTTTCATTTTAATTGAATTATCTTAATTTTCTTAATTTAATAATGCATTTAAATTAGGCTTAGGTTAAGCATTTAATATATTCAAACCTTAGTTTTTAAATGCACACAAATAATTAAAGTAATTATTAATGACATAATTTAATGTTTAATACATAAATATGTAATTTAGATATTAATGTTTTTGAGTAACATCTATGTTAACCCTTTAAATATATTAAATCCTAGAAACCCTATTGGAAACCCATAAAACCCCCTGGGTTAGATCATTAAAATCCTTCTGAACCCTTTACAGTAACCAACTCTTATAAACAACACATGAATTCAAGAAACCCTAGGCTGAATACCCATAATTCTTGAATGTTAAATAGGAAATTCTCATTAAATAAGTAATTAGGGTAAACCCTAACATGAACATAAAAGGTTTGAGATCACCAATAAAGTTGTTTTCATGTTCTCTGTCATTAACTGGAAAGTTGAAAAACTTTCCGACATTCGCCCCGGCCAAACCTGCACATCGTCCTCGATGGGCCAACCTGCAGATCATTGAAAGCAATATCAACTTCTTGTGAAACTTATTCATGAATCAACTTAAAATTTTCTATATATAAAAATGCTTCTATCATTAGTACATCTTCAAATAGCAAAGAAAACATATAAAATTATGTAAACTTGAATTTAAACCTTTTCGATCAATGCATGAGTTGAAAAACAGTTTTTAGAAAGAAACTATAGAAGTCATTCAAATAGTGTTTGTACTAACTCTTCTATTAACTCTGTTCATAAGTAAAGCATATGTTATATAGGCCTTCTACCCTCATCTCCTAACCATTTGCCATTAAGATACAAAAAACTAACTCCCCTCTAGCATACATCCGCCTTATATAGCCCGCTTTTCAAATCAGAAGTGATTTCGAGACCACAACTGATTTATTTGATTTTTCTTTTATCTCTTTTTTTTTTTTTTTTTTCCTTTTTGTCATTTTTTTCTCTTTTCATATGCAGCAACCATTAATGTACTGCTTTCAATTTTTCTTCGCAACTTTTTTGATGAAGGGGAAAGGCTTAACCCCTAATCAGAGCAAAGGATCTAGAGGTAAGCTAAAGCAGGAACTAGGATCTCTGTTGCTAAATGGGTCAGATTAAAGGAAGCTTACCTATATAAAACAAGTCTACTTCTACTAGGAGTTGCAAGTTAAGGGTTCCTTCAACTATCCATATGACAGCCATAGGTCTTCTAATCCCTATCTTCTCTTCAAGCACATCCCTACTTCAGTGTAAATTCTACTTTTCATAATTTTATAAGAAGTTTCTTAACTTAGCTGAAGAATGTACATTTCTACTTATGATAATGCATGAAAAAACAAAACTTAAAACATTAATCAGAGTTAGAACTGTTTCACCTGATCTATATTGATTCCATCTTTAGCATCGCCTTTCATCCAAATATCGCTTTGATTGCTTAATTTTGTAAACTGCATGAATTATCTTCAATCTCCTGTGCTTCATCTTTATCATAAATCAGTCTTTAATTAATTGGTTTTAAAAACAAACATTTTCAACTCCTGCTATCAAGCAACAATGTAAAGACTTTCAAGACAAATTAATTTTTATAAATAATTTTGTATTTTCATACATGTAAAAGAAATAAATAATAAAAAACATATTTAAAAGAAAATTTAAACATTGTTTTTATTAAAAAAAAATCATTCTTCATTTCCTTCATCATATATTAGTTCATAAAATTCTTCATTTCTTTGTTTAAATATTTTAATTCTTTTACCTGCAATTAAATTTTTAAGCGGAGTCCCATCTAACTCTCTTAAAGCATACGTTCCATTTTCATAGCTTTTGACCACCACATAAGGTCCAAACCATCGCTTTTTTAATTTTCTACGGGCATCATACTGTATATCAAATGTGCTATCATATATCAATACCCAATCATCAATTTTTATTGGCTTTGGCCTTAACCTATGTGATTTATCAAAATACTTTTTATTTTTAAGTCGAGAAGTTTTTAATTTTTCTACAGCGTCTTCCAATCTCTCATTCCCTTGCTCTAGTTGCTGAATCCTTAGAGCTAGCAAGTCTTCAGTAGATAAATTATCTTTCCAAGGAAGCATAGTCCAAGTAAGAATTTGGGTATTTATTGGAAAAATTGGTTTTTGGCAGTACATAAGCTCTGCCGGCATAAACCCTGTCGTTCTCGTACAGGTCATTCTATCAGCCCACAAAGCGAATGGCAAAAATTTTGGCCAATTCTTCAATTCCCCTTTGCAAGCTTTAGAAATCGCTTTTATGATAGGGGAATGCCCTCTTTCTATTTTTCTGTTAGCCTCAGGGTTATATGCAGTCGTAAGAGCTAAACGAATTCCATGCCTAGCAAAGAATTCCCTAGCCTCTTGCGCATCTAATTCGCCCCTATCGGCTACTATTTTTTCAATATACCCAAATCTCGAAATCACATCTTCTAAAAGAAATTTGCATACATTGTAAGTAGTTTTTGATCTAAGAGCTCGGCCTTCCACATGATTCGTAAGATCTTCACGAGCAAGAACTATGTATCTCATTCTATCGATACCTTTGGGCATAGTTACTAAGTCCACTACCCACTTATAGTGTATGCATGGTGGATACGTAGGATGTAGTGGATCCCTATGCTTAACCGATGAATAAACTTGACATACATCACAAGAATCTACATAATTCTTTACATTAACATAAATACCTGGCCACCAGTAACACTCTCTAATTTTTTCATAAGTGGCAACAAAGCCTTTATGCCCGGCCCATAAAGTATCATGCATGCTCTTCATAACTTGCATCTGAAGATTCTTAGTACCTAGTACTCTTTGAGGCATTTTGATCTTCCCCCTTGCATGTCTCCAAAGCAATCCATTTTTTAAGAAAAAGTTAAATGCCCTTTTTCTAATATTTCTAAATCTGTTTGAAGACCATGAAGGCGATCTAACTAAAGTACTAAGATACTTTCCAATCTCTAGCCACTCTCCTTCATATTCATCTGAATTAAATTGTTCATATACATAAACTTGGGAATCATAATTTATCGTATTAGTATCTACTTTGGCTTCATCATTCTCATCATACCTAGCTCTTGAGAGCATATCAGCAACAGAGTTTGATTTTCCTGAAATATGAATTAAAATTGGATTGATAAATTTAATATAAGAAATCCAACGAAGCATTGCAATATCTGGTGAAGAACAGTTTGTGATCATTCCAATTAGCGGTAAACAATCTGTCTCCACAATCACATTTGCTCCTATGAAATATTCTTTATCGGACTTTAGAGCTGTGACTAAACCCCAAAGTTCTCTTTTAATTTGAGGATAATTTCTTTGAGTATTATGTAAAATCTTAGCTCCAAATCTAATAGCATATCTTCTACCCTCTTCATCATCTTGACTTATGACCCAGCCAATTCCAATAGGACTAGTATCAACAGTCAAAATAATAGGCTTATTATTCGTATAATCAACTCGTTTAAGGATTGGAGCTTCTTGAAGCAACTTCTTTAATCTACGCATTGCTTGAGTATGATTTTCAGTCCATAAAAAATTTCTTTTCTTCCTTAATAAATCATAAAGACAGTCAGCTATATGTGCAAAATGTGGTATCCATATAACATAGAAGATACAGGCTCCTAAGAATCGTCGAACTTCACTCACATTTTGACATATTTCCAAAATCTTACTAATGGCATCAATTTTCTGAGGGTATGGCTTCCGTCCATAATGGCCACAAAGATGACCTACAATGAGGACCTCATTAACACCAAAAGTAGATTTTTCTATAGATAACGTTAAGCCAACTTGAATAAATCGTTCAAAGATTTTTTTGCAATCAAGAATATGAGCCTTTACAAATCTTCGACAACCATCTTCATCCAGAGTGCTATCTTTCTCTTCTTCCAAGCAACCCTTAATGGGAATGTCATCTATAAAGGGCATAGTAATGTGAGGAATAAAATCGTGCAAAACCAAATTCATTGCACTCATCATGTGTGCTACTGAATTGGTCGCACCTTGAGGTAATGTACACATCCTAGCTAATCCCAAAGGTGTTTTCATGGTAGTAATGTCCCTACTTTCTAATGCCAATTGAAATTGATCATACCCAGAGTAGAGATCACCCATTGAATATATAGAATTGCCTGAAAATGCTTCCGCAAATTCATCCACAATTGGACCTGTACCCACATTTCTAATGGTCACTTTATTAACTGGTTGAAGATCTTGGATAAACCGAAGCTTTCCACTCTTCTTGGGCACAGTAAACCAACGGTTTGAATAGGGAGCTGAAGAGGATTCTAAAATATGCATATGAATTTTTTCTTTAAGTAATCTAATCAGCTCTGGAAGATGAGCTTTAGGTACAGGAATAGGGCGCAAATTCCAAGGAATATGGGGAATAGTGAAAATAATCATCGGTGACACTATCTTAGGATCTGCACATCCTATCTCTGAAGGCTCAAGAGAAAATGCTCTTCCATGTTGTTCAATAATCTTTAGAAAATACTCTTTTTCTGCTGGAAGAAGGAAACCACTAGCATCTAATTTAATTTGATTTAAGGATTCTTTAGTAAATACATGGCCAATATTTGTTGGATTTCTGAGGATTGGCTCATGACTTACATTCTTTATAATATCATTACTGAATTTTGGTAGTGGTTGAGCTACGGGTTTAACCTTCTTACTAACAGTTTTGTATTTGGTCTCCACTAAGGCATCATACTCATGATCAATACTAGAGGCATATTCCTGAATTAATGCATACATATCAAGTGAAGAGATAAGAATATGGGAATTAGACTTATTTTGATTACAAAGTTCTAATTCTTCTAATGTTGAAAAGCAATGTGTAGTTTCAATAATATGTTCAATACTTTCATCCATAAACAGATCTCCTTTGATTTTCAAATGTTTTTCGTATTTTTTAATAAGTTTTCTTGGAATTTGTTTAAAATGAAAAATATTTAAAGTAGCAGACGGAAAATAAACAGTCATTTTATCTAAGTTCTGTACAAGATATTGCGAGATTTCGAACCAAAGTCCACTGTCATCTCGCTCAACAGTGGCATTTACTCGAAATCCTGATCTAAATGTCTTAAAGGAGTTTTTCTTAAAGACCTACGATTACGAGGATGGTTTATACAAAGCGTCATGAATTGAACAGATTTCAGGCCATCACGAGAATGAATTCTTGCAAAAGCACTTCCATCATCTAATACTTTTGTCTCCATTCTTTGTTCACAAATGAACGGCTGCCCCAAAATAATTGGGTACGAGCAGTCATCATGAACAAAGAAATTATGTTCCTCTTTAACATCTCCAATTGTTATAGGAACATTTGCACAAGCTCCTAGTAGATAGCCAGAAGCATTGTTGGCTGCCTTCATTTTCCATCCATGGTCCCTCTCTATGGGCCATTTTCCCTCATTATAAATTTCTCTTGAGACTACATTGATTTCTGATCCTGAATCGATTAATGCTACTTGTGGTTTATTATTATTTCCTATCTTAACCATAGTTTCAGTGGTACCCCTAGCCCAATGTTTTTGAGTGTAATGGCTATTTGGGTCATCATTTCCTTTTTCCAAATGTCCAATAATAGGTCCTAAATAATTTCTACGATCAGACAATTCTCTATACTCAGATTCATTTATTTGTACAACACTCACTTTCGGTTCATCCTGATCTTTTCTTTCCTCCATTTCAATATCTTCCGTTCTATACTCTATAGGTTCTCTTCGTCTTTTAATGATACTCATGAAATCTTCCTTCACATCTGTTCTTGAAAATGCTAACCATTCTTCTAATGTCATGGTTACCTCTGCCTTCATGATTTTCTCATCCATAAATTTTCGAATGTCTATTTGTTTCTCAATTTGAGAGATCAATCGGAAAGTCGGAGGTTTCTTTTTCGGTTTTTCTTCCTTACTTCCTTCTTCTCGTATGGGTTGTGTTTCATTAGGTTTCTCTTGACTTCTATCTTCACTTGTAGTTTTCTTTTCTAAATTTTCTCCTACTTTCTTTCCTTTTCCCTTATTTTGAGACTTCTTTTCTTGTTCCTGTTGTTTTGGTTCCTGACTAGGCTCCATCATAGGCGGTTCTTTAATTGAATCAGTCGTTTCACCCTCTTTCCTAGCCCTAGTTGTTCGTTTAGACTGTCCCTCTTCATCCCGTTTCCTCTTCTCATCGATATTAATTTCGTGGGCATAAACTGAGAACATGTCTACTGGCTCATTCCAACATGTTTTTGATCTAATATCCGAGCTCGTAGCATATAAGTTCTCAACAGATAACTTGCCTCTACTAGCAGTATCATAAACCTGCTCCCAGAAATCACAATTAGAGTCTTCACTATCCAGCTTCAAAGAAGGTTTTCATACCTCCTTTTCCATAGTTTGATGCCAAAGGCCTTTTTGTTACATAGTCACAAATCTTTCGATCTACTTCTGTGACCCAATTCTTATCCTTGGCCTCTTTGAATAAGTTGCATTTCCAGTGTGGATGCTCCAAATCATCACACCAGAGACATCGACGCGCTTGGTTAAATGATCTTCTAGCTGGCATCTGATTCCTAGGATTTTGTTCTACTTCTTTTGATTTCTCCTGATCTCTCAATTTAAGCTCTTGCATACTCTTTATAGTAGCTATTTCAGTCGCCAAAGTCTCCACATGTTTAACAAGTGATTCGACTGATGTTTTTAACATTGTAATTTCAGAGTCATCCTTTCTAGAGTTATGAGGAGTGAGGTCATTATCTATCTTTCCTGGCACATCTCTTTCATATATTCTTGGAGTTTGAATCTGATTTCGCTCCTGTCTTTGGGCTAACCTATGGACAGCTGCTCTTACATTATCCCAATTTCCAATAAGCCCACTTGCAGTCGCTCCATCCTCAAGCATTGGTTCTAGCTCTCATCTAAGAGATGGATCTAGCATATTTAGAAAATTTCTTAATTTATCTGGTTCAAGAGCTATTCTGTCTGCTTGAGGCATTTGGTTAAATTTGATATCAAATTCAGCTAATCCCTGAGTTATATGTTGGTCTAACTTTGTTGTTCCTACCCATCGCATGAATGTGGCTCGATTATTCTTACTGTAATCTTCATGCGAAAATTCAGTAAGAAGCCGAGTCTTGAAATCCGCCCAAGTCATGTTTGGTTGGACTACTCGCAATTGGATTCTCTCTCTAGTGAACCCATGAGCAATTCGTATAAAGGTATCTTTTTTATTGTCTTCAGGTAACCTGTATTGTTCTGTTAATTGTTCATAATATTTAAGATAAGCTGTTACATTTATTCCAGTAAATTCCCCCCTATCTGTTTTAATGGCATCTATGATCTTCCAAATTCGCTGTTCTTCAAAGTGATCTGCCATAGTGGATAAGTCTAACTTTATAGATAAATATGAAATATACGTATATAATTCTCGTAATAATCCGTCTATATCTTGATCCTGATACGACTCCGTGATAAAAGAAACAGAAATACAGAAAATATTCCTATTTCTTTGCCAACAAAACTAAAGAAAAGAAAACTTTCCTATAAGTTTGCAATAAAGAAACTTTTCCTTCTTTATAACCAAAAAGAAATCTTTCCTATGATTTTGCAATAAAGAAACGTTTCCTACTATGTAATGAAGAAAAAAAAAATTCCTACTGCTTTAGAAAAGAAAAATAAAGAAAACTTTCCTACTATTATGCAATAAAGAAAATTTTCTTACTTCTTTGCAACTAGAAAGCAAACTTTCCTTACTATTATGCAACAGAATAAGAAAAAAAATATACCTGATCAGCCAATTTGATGAAGAGGTTCGTTGTGAATGTGCTCAATGCAAAATCTTTTCATGCATGTGCAATCGTTACTTTCATGAAAGTTGATGGATAAAGGTGACGTGACGAGGATCAATCAGCTGCAGCTACCAAGGATGTCGATCTTCTTCTTCAATCGTCAAATTATCTATATATGCATATGCAAAACAGAATGTAAATATACCTTTATACCTACGGTCTCGTGCCGAACTTTCACGTCAGGTTCACCAAGATGTCGGGAAGTTGCGGACATCAGGCTGGTGGATCAGGCAGCCAGAAAATCCCTCGGCACACGCAGGGTGTATGAGACAATCGTAGGTGTTTTTGGGTATATTTATCTTTCGTCTAAGGCAACAGAAATTCTACATTACTCGTAAATCTAGGAAACTAATAAGTGATCGACATACGAATGATCAATTCCAAATCTTTTCTGAGATAAACAAGAGAAATTACAATTAACAAGAATGCGAATACAAATTAGAGTTCGATTTAATCCTAATGACAATACTGGATTATATAATTGCTTTAAACGATGGCTAACAATACATAAATCCTATACAAAGCTTAATCAGGAAAATTTCTATGGATTTATATCCGATTGTTGGGTGATTTGTAATCTCCTCTTTTGTCACGATGCTCTTTGATACTTTTGCTTTCAATCTTCAATGTTTCTGCAAAAAAAACATTAGGAGATAACAGAGCTCTTCACATATATAAATACTTACACAAGTCATTTCTAAGCCACTCTTTTGGTTTCTACTTTTTGTCCTCATCCATCCTTTAATCCACACTTAATCTCCACTCTTTCATTTGACTTTTCTCCACTTTAATTACACACTCTACTTATACCATTCTTTTCATCGCATCCTTTTTGCACTTTAAATGCATACTTAATGTAGACCACTCTTTGATTTTGCCCTCATAGTTACCACACTTTTAACCACTCACTTTATCTACTTTAATTACACACTGATTTCATACCATTCTTTAAACAGCATTCACATACACCGCTCATTAATTATCCACTTCATTTTCATTTTAATTGAATTATCTTAATTTTCTTAATTTAATAATGCATTTAAATTAGGCTTAGGTTAAGCATTTAATATATTCAAACCTTAGTTTTTAAATGCACACAAATAATTAAAGTAATTATTAATGACATAATTTAATGTTTAATACATAAATATGTAATTTAGATATTAATGTTTTTGAGTAACATCTATGTTAACCCTTTAAATATATTAAATCCTAGAAACCCTATTGGAAACCCATAAAACCCCCTGGGTTAGATCATTAAAATCCTTCTGAACCCTTTACAGTAACCAACTCTTATAAACAACACATGAATTCAAGAAACCCTAGGCTGAATACCCATAATTCTTGAATGTTAAATAGGAAATTCTCATTAAATAAGTAATTAGGGTAAACCCTAACATGAACATAAAAGGTTTGAGATCACCAATAAAGTTGTTTTCATGTTCTCTGTCATTAACTGGAAAGTTGAAAAACTTTCCGACAGCGTGTAGTCACATAGTGAGGCCATAGTGAATTCCATTCTAATCTGCCCGTTGGTCTCCATTCACACCCCTCGACATTTGGTAAACCCAATGTGAAACATGACAATTGTGTGCTTAGGAATATTAGGTGTGTTTTAGCATTGATTAAAAATTTAACCTTTACATTCTTCTTGTTTGCAGGTGAGTGGAGAAAGGAGCTTAGTCAACCGCAACAATAAGTCGAGACCTTGCTAGCACAGACCCTTTTCCTTGTTGTTGAGGTTTGTTCCCTAGGCAATTGAGAGGGGCATTCAAAATGGAGAAGCATGGACACTTCTCCCCCCCCCCCCCCCCATCGACATACAAGAAGATCATCATTGCATGTTGAAAACTCAATTTAGAGTTATGCCCACTTTACATGATATGATAAATACTATGACAGAAACTCTACAAGTATTAAGAGTTGACATTAGAACCTATAAAGAAGAAATGAATGATGAAATTGTAAAAATGAACCAAAAATATGAATTTTTGTCCAAACAAAGACAAGAATCAGGACTAGCTAGATGTAAGCATGAAAGGAGAGAGAGCCAAAGTTTGTCTATAAATCCTTCATCTGAAAAACATTATAATGATTTTAAAAAATCTAGGTCTACATTAAGAACATGTAAACATCCATATGAAAAAAGTCAAAAATTGTTGAAACTTGACATACATGTAAACATCAAAACAAATGATCAAATAAGTGAGAGGACATTTGAAACAGAACATTAACCAATAAAAGAAATCAAAAGCAATAAAACCAAGGAGAAAAATCAAAATTTTGAACCAATGATGGAAGAACATTTGAATATAAAGTAAAGTGAATTTGATCATGAAATACAAGTAGGATCAAGGAAACTTGAAAATTTTGAGGTTTCATTTGATCCAATGCTTCTTGCGAATGAGAAATCTTTTGATCAAGAAAAAGTTAGAGAATTACAAACTCAAAGTAACAAACATGACAACAATCAAATTAAACAAGAAGGAATTAAACAAGAAGAGACCAAACAAAGTACTATGAATAGAAATTGTGAAAAACAAACGAATGAAACAAAGAAACAACTTCTTAATGATAGTATTAAACAAATTGAGAACACTATGAACATAAATTCAAAAAAATCAAAACCTTTAAAATTGAACAAGAAAACTAAGAATTTATCATTGCAGAAAATAGAAGGAATGTTTAAAACACCAACTTGAAGATGAATTAAATTATGAACAAATACATTTAACTATTAGATTATGAGACAAATCAAGAGTTAATTTTTCCTTTGTCCTTTGAATATGAAATATTTTGATAAACAAAAAAAGTTTTCTTTTTTTACAAAATACTTACTATTTTACAAAGCTATTTTAGAGATGAGAAAGATGAAAAATGATGAGAATACAAAAACACAAAGTGCTAAAAGGATTAAGCTAATCAAAAGAAGTTCAAGCAATGACTATGAGTTAGATGAAGACTTCTTGGACGAGGATGATGAAGATGAAGCATGATGTTAATCAAGTGAAACAATTCTGAATTTTCTTTATTTTGAATATAAAATTTCTTTTTCATGCATTTCATAGTTAAGAATTTACATGTTTTTGGTATATAAGGAAAATTATGAAATTATGTAAATAAAGAATTAGCAATCAAAGTAGGGATCTGTATGTGAGTTAAAGGTAAGGGTTAGGGAACTTATGATTTGTTATGGGGATAGGACAAGGGAAAACTTGACTTGCGACTCTTGGTAGAAATAGATTTATAAGTAGGCTTCCTTAATTTTTGAAACATTTAGCCTACGAGATCCTAGTTCTGACTATAGCATGCCTCTAGAACCTGAGCTCTGAATAGGGGTTAAGCCTTTCCCCTTTAACAAAAAGGTTGCAAAGAAAAAGAGAAAAGATATACATGAATCAGTACATTAATGGTTGTTGACATGATAAAAAAAGAAAAGTGAGAAAAAGAAAAAAAAAAAAGAAAAAAGAGAAACAAAGAAAAATAAGGAAAAGTTATCATGATTTAGTTGTGGTCTCAAAACCACCCCTAAAATGTATTTACCTGCTATATCAGATGGAGGTCTGCTATAAAAGAATAAGTTAGATGTATCTTGTAGCAGATGGCTAAGAGATAAAGGATGGAACACCTATTTAAAATAAATATTACTTTGAATAGGGTTAATGAAATGGTTATTACAACATTTATCTGAATGACTGTTATAGGATTTTTCTAAAACTTCTCTTTAAACGTCATGCATTGAACGAAATGGTTTCCAATTCAAATTTGCATAATTTTAACAATTTTCTTTGTTATGAGATTCTTAACTTGAATCTAGAAGCATTTTTATCATATTAATTAAAGTCAATTAATTAGTTTTTCCAAAAGAATTTGATGCTCTTTCCCATGATCTACAGGTTGGCCCATCCAGACGATGTGCACGTTTGGTGGGGGCAGATGTCGAAACGATTTCATCCTTCAAATTGACATATAGAAAAATTAATAATTTTTTGTTTTCATATTGGTTCACTCTAAACTCTCAGAAACACCTTTGATATGATTTGTTGATTTGACCAATCTATCTCCAATACTTGTAGGCAGCAAAAAAATGAAGATATCTATTGCTTAGGAATATCACCATGTGAACCTTTATGATCAATTAAACCCTCTATATCAACCCTAAAATATGTGAACATCTTGTGTGCCTAAGTGTCGATATATGCATTGATGATTGATATCATCTAGGAAGAAGTTATTGTAATGTGCCTATGCATGTGTCATTGCATGTGTATGTAAGGATAGGTATGTGGCTATTCATATCTAAGAAAAGCACCTAACCTTGTATGCCTATGTTGTTTCATTATACTCATGTCTTTCTAAATATCTATATATAGTGATGCTTAGGTAAATTTTTATTTATGTATATTTCTTGTGTTCCTCCTAAATGGAATAGGGTTATAAGAATATGATTATATTAACATATAATTATATATTAAGTATATAAAGTTAATTTAATGTATATGTGAAAACATTTATAACTAAAGCATTTTATACAAATATAGTCTATATGTTTGATTTCAATATAAGCTAAAATATTGAATTTAATAATTACAATAAATTGATATTGAAAGTAAAATAAAAGCAAAATAAGTAAAAATACATACGTGGGTAAAGTGTGGTGTGCATAAAAGTAGATAAAAAAGGATTATATTTATATGGTGTGCATGGGAGCGCATAAAAAAGAGTGATGAGTGTTTGTATGCATAAGAAAAGTGTATAAAGATATGGAAAGCATAAATGTGCATGTGAGCGTCTATATATATCGATATTGTGTGAGTGATTTGTTAGTATGTTTTTCAAAGCATTGAAGAGTACCTAATATTGATGAAGAATATGAATGGGAAGGTGGAGAGTAACTTAGCGGATGCCAATTAAAGCTGCAATTGTTCAAATCCTTCTATCTAGAATCTCATGCAGATAAGATTGTTTTTAAAATTATCTTAGAAATTCATCTTAGAACATTGAGAATTACCTTTGCATTCTTACTTATAGTTGTATAAGGATATTTTGTTGAAGTAGTTTGCATTCATTAGGATTAACAAGAAAACAATTTTACTTAATCCACATCAAAGATTTGCAATTAGTGAACCACTCAATCAATCATTAATTTATATTGTTTTATATTTGTTTCTGATGTCTATGAGTACTAAGTCTACGAATGACAATACTATTTCTTCATCTTTTATTTTTGAGTTTTTATTACCTTCGCCTATAAGTAATACCACTCAATCTAAGTAGACCGTAGCTAATATTGAACGAGAAGAAGATGAATTCAGAAAAGATCACATTACTAGTGAAATCTTATTCTCTCAATCATATGAGTATGGTCTCTCTAGGTATCAAGTTGTACAACGATATGGTCAATAGTTTAATATGTTTATCTTAGATATTTTATAGCTTAGATCATTAGAGCATAGATAAACACTTCTCATAACACTAAATCATGTCTTTCATCCTAAAGCATACAAAAAAACACTCGCGTGTAGTCACACAATGAGGCCATAGAAAATTCCATTCTAATCTGCCCATTGGTCTCCATTCACACCACTTGACATTTGGTGAACTTGATGTGAAATGTGACAATTGTGTGCTTAGGATTATTAGGTGTGTTTCAATATTGATTAAAATTTTAACCTTTACATTCTTCTTGTTTGCAGGTGAGGGGAGAAAGAAGCCTAGTCAACCGCAACGATAAGTCGAGACCTTACTGACACAGACCCTTTCCCCTAGGTGTTGAGGGATGTTTCCTAGGGAACTGATCACCTCCACGGGAAGAGGGGCATTCAAAATAGAGAAGCCTCAAAACTTCTCCCCCCCCCCATTGACATACAAGAACATCATCACTACACGATCACTTTTAGTTTTGTACTTAGGATTTATTTATAAAAACATTTTTGTTAAGAAAAACAAATATCATTGTGCACATTAAAGCTTTTGCATCAAAAAACTTAAGGTAAAGAGTTTTCGAGTTCTTTTAATTTAGTACAAACACATATTAAGTTCATACCACTTGCATTTTTTGGTTTTTAGCATAAAAACACATAAAAGGATTATTATCACTTGCATAAAAGTATTAAAAGATTTTTTTCTTTGCATATTTGCATCACTCTTCGTAGTGCTAGTGTAAATTGATTCAAATGTGAGCAATGGAAATAGAGCAACATACAAACATACAAAATATAAATCAAAGTAAAAGTAATGAATCTTACACAAATGAATTGCAAGAGCAAAGTCCAAAGAGTGTTATTCATGATGAAGCATATGTGAATGCATTGATTGATGAAAATTTGAAAACATGGGAAGAAAAATTTATCAAAATGGACACTACAAGAAATAGGGGGGCATAGCGACGTCGCCGAATCGGAAAAAAAACGAGAATCGTCGCTTATGTGATGCTAGCATCGCATAAGCGACAGTCGTGATTTCGACATTTTGATTTTTAGGCGGGGTACGTCGCAGAATCAAGCTTGCGTCGTTTATGAGACACTAATCTTTGTGTCGCAAATAGAGTCGCTTGCTAGCGACGGTATGTGTGACATGGGCAAACTGGAGAGCGTCGCATATGCGTCGTCCTTTCGAGAGGGTCACGTAAGCGACGCTCTAGAATCTTCAAAAAAAAATTCGATTTCTCCCGACACATTTGTGTCGAGATCTGGATGAGAGCAAGAGAACGAGAGAGAGAGAGAGAGAGAGAGCGCACGAGAGAGAGAGAGAGAGAGACCAGGTATGTGCACACACACATACTTACACACACATACATATGCATACACACACACATATACACACATAGACACACACACACACATACACATATACACACACACATACACACACAAATACACACACATATACACACATACACACATAATGTTGCATACACACACATATACATACATACACACACACATATATACATACACACACATATATACATACACACACATATGCATACATAATGCACATGCAAACATACACATACATAATGCATACACATGCACACGCATATACACATACACATACACATACACACACATACACATACACACACATACACACATATACACACGCATACACACACATACATACACACATACACACATACACACATATATATGCATACAGATACACATAGAGAGACATGCACACACATACACATACATGCATACATATGCATATGCATATGCATACATACATACATACTTACATGCATACACACACATATGCATACACAATGCACATGCATACATACACATACATAATGCATATGCATACATAATGCACATGCATACATACACATACATAATGCATATGCATACATAATGCACATGCATACATACACATACATAATGCATACACACACATATGCATACATAAAGCATACACACACATACACACACATATGCATACATGCATGCATACACATACACACATAGACACATACACACACACACATACATATGCATACACACACATAGACACACACACACATACACATATATACACACACACATACACACACAAATACACACTCGTATACACACATACACACATAATGTTGCATACACACATATACATACATACACACACATATACATGGAGATCTAGACACACATATATACATACACACACATATGCATACATAATGCACATGCAGACATACACATACATAATGCATACACATGCACACACATATACACATACACATACACACACATACACACACACATACACACACACATACACACACACATACACACACACATACACACATACACACACATACACATACACACACATACACGCATACACACACATATATGCATACACACACACATAGAGAGACATGCACACACATACACATACATGCATACATATGCATATGCATATGCATACATACATACATACTTACATGCATACACACACATATGCATACATAATGCACATGCATACATACACATACATAATGCATATGCATACATAATGCACATGCATACATACACATACATAATGCATATGCATACATAATGCACATGCATACATACACATACATAATGCATACACACACATATGCATACATAAAGCATACACACATACACACACATATGCATACATACATGCATATACACACACACATAGAAACATACACACCCATAGACACATACACACACATAAACAGATCCACACTCATAGACACACACACATACACATAGATGTGCACACACATACACACACACACATAAACATACGCATACACACATACACATACACACATAATGATGCATTCAGACACATACAGATGCATACACACATACACACATAATGATGCATTCACACACATACACATGCATTCACACAGGGATACAGGTCTTAAATATGACCTTTCTCCCTGGTATAGAGTACACATATTTAGGCAGTGTAGTTGTGCATGAGAACGAGATAATGCAGTGTCCTGTTTGCAATAAATGGTTAACAGATTGTCATATGGGAATTGTCCCAAGTCTTTGCTATAAAAAAGGGACTCAAACTGCTCTTCAGTTCCTAACAACGAGTCTATGTGTCTCTATGTGTAAACCCACAACCTATCTACTGACACTCAACGAGTTTCTCATGAAAAGAGATATAAGCTTATCTATGTGTATGTGTGTGTATGTGTGTGTATGTGTGTGTATGTGTGTGTATGTGTGTGTATGTGTGTAAACCCACAACCTATCTACTGACACTCAACGAGTTTCTCATGAAAAGAGATATAAGCTTATCTGTTTGCACATGATTTAACTCAAATAGAATTTTCTCCTGTGAATAATTCACATAATTCACTGCTAATGCTCCTGTTAGACGCCGGCTCCGATGAGCTCCCCAATTTTGGGACTGTACCTGCACGCCAATCGATGATCCTCTGACAGTGATGTGCACACGGAGATCGAAGAATTCCTTGCCGCCCAGCCGCGTGATGAGTTCTATGATTACCCTCTCTCTCTCTACCCAAAATGGGTCAATGGTCAAGGTTTCACTCATGAGTGCCACTTGTCACTCATGTGAGCATCATACTCTATATGAATAAGAGGAGGGTCATACCTCTAAATACTATTCATATAGGATACTCCATGTGACATTTCCTTCCCCTTACTTCCATTTTGTCCTCAAAATGGTATTGGAAGGTCTAAAAGAAAGAGAGAAATAATAGAACTACCACTCCCACTTTATCCCCATGTATAGAAATACATGGTCCTGTCTCCGTGTTGTTTCCCCATATCCTTCCCCTTAAGAAAACTCTTGGGAAGGTAAACTAAAACTGGGAAACCGTCTCTGAAGGGTGCTAACCCGCTCCCATGTGGCACTATCTTCTGAACTATCTTTCCACTTTACTAGACACTCTTTATACAAGTGACTCCTCGTCTGTTTCTCTCGAGTGCGTAGTATGCTCTCTGGCTCATGTGGAATAGATTGAACAGAAATAGGCTCTACTACCTCACTATCTGGAATGAGGTTGTCAGACTCACCCAGCCTTTTCTTAAGCCGGCTAACATGAAAAACTGGATGAATTTGACTACTCTCTGGAAGTTGGAGCTGGTAAGCCATCTTTCCTATTCTCTTAAGTATTTGGAAAGGTCCACAATACCTAGGAGATAATTTTGGACAAGGTCCCGTCTTCATGGTTTCAGACCTAGATGGAACTCTAAGATAGACTTGCTCTCCTACCTCAAAGTTGATATCTCTTCTTTGAGGGTCAGCATAGGTTCTAGCCCTATCCTGAGCTTTTCCAATGCTGTCCTTAGCAAGTCTAAGCATATCATTCATTTCTTTCAAGAAGTCCTTTGCAGCTTGAACTTTTTCATTCTGCAAGCCTACTGCATAAGGAGCCCTTGGCTGAAACCCATACATAAGCATAAATGGACTATGCCCAGTGGAAGAGTGCTTGGCACTATTATATGCAAACTCTACTATAGGTAAGTACTCCTCCCAATTAGTTTGCCTTTCATTCACATATGCTCGAAGCATATCCTCTAGGATTTGGTTAACCCTTTCTGTTTGCCCATCCGACTGTGGATGCTCGGCCGTACTCATGCTAAGCTTTGTATCCAACCTTTTGAAGACCGCTCTCCAAAAGTGGCTAGTAAACTTCCTATCCCGATCAGAAACTATGTCTAAAGGAAGACCATATAACCGGTATAGGTTCTCTACAAAGAGTCTAGCCAATTCAGGTGTCTTCACTGTAGTATGTGTTGGAATAAACCTAGCCATTTTGGTTAACCTATCCACAATTACCCAAACCGAGTCGTGCCCTCTCTGTGTCTTAGGTAATCCGACTATAAAGTCCATGGAGATACTCTCCCACTTCCCATTAGGAATATCCAATGGGTGGAGTAGTCCTCCAATCCTCAACCTCTCAGCTTTGTTGACCTGGCATTTATTGCACTTAAGCACATACTCTAGGACGTCCTTATGAAGTCCAGGCCAATAAAACTGCCTCTTAACAAGATCATAAGTCTTGTTAACTCCTGGGTGTCCCGCACTAGGTGTGTCATGACACTCATATAAAATATGCCGTCTCATCCCAGTATCTCTAGGGACACACATCTTACCTTTATATAACAGATATCCATCATGGACACTGTAATTCTTCCACTTGAATTCTTCTTGAGTACCCATCGATACTCCATCCTCATTGGAAACCCGTATATCACGATCCCCATTCTCTATGGCTTCCCAAATCTCGGAATATGCAGGATCAAGCCTACATTTCCCTCTAATAGACTCAAGTAGCTCACTAGTGATCTGAGTAAAACTCAGTCCATTGAGCATAGGCATGCGGCTAAGTGAATCAGCCACTACATTAAACTTTCCCTTCCTATACCTAAGCTCATAGTCAAACTCTTGAAGGGTCTCTGCCCATCGGGCCTTACGACCTTTAAGGTCTGTTTGATTAGAGAGCCACTTAATGCTCTCTTGATCAAACACTATCGTAACTTTGGCACCATATAAATAATGACGCCACTTCTTCAAAGCATGGACTATTGCATACAACTCCTTCTCATAGACGGAGTAATTCTTTTGAGCCGGTTCTAGTTTCTTGCTCTCAAAAGCTAATGGTCGACCATCCTGTACTAAAACCGCTCCTATAGCAAAATCACTCGCGTCAGTTTCAACCACAAATGGTTTATTGGGATCTGCTATATGTAAAAGTGGAGCTGTAGCAATTGCTACCTTCAACTTTTCCATACTTTGCTTCTGTTCGTCTCCCCAATGAAAGGCTTTCCCTTTCCCTTTAAGCTGTTCCGTCATCGGGACAGCAATTTTGGCATAGTTCTTAATGAATCTTCGATAGAAACCTGATAAACCTAGGAAGATCTGCAGCTCCTCCAGGTTCCGTGGATGTGGCCATTCCATAATAGCCCTTACTTTTTCAGGATCCATCTGGATTCCATCTTGGGAGACAATATGCCCAAGGTATTTAACCTCTGTCTTGAAAAATTCACACTTTGACTCCTTAGCAAAGAGCAAATTTTCCCTTAGCACTTGAAATACTTTTCTCAAGTGTTCCAAGTGTTTCTGTTCTGATGCACTATAGATCAGAATGTCATCTAAAAAGTCTACTACAAAGTGTCCTAGATAAGGCCGTAAAACACTATTCATGAGTTTCATGAAAGTGGCAGGAGCATTGGTGAGACCAAAAGGCATCACCAAAAACTCATAGTGCCCATATCTAGTCCTAAATGCAGTCTTAGGGACATCCTCTGCCCTAATCCTGATCTGATGATATCCTGATCTAAGGTCAAGCTTGGTAAAATACCTAGCTTGATGTAACTGATCAAATAGATCTTCCAACCTAGGCATTGGAAATCTATTTTTGATAGTTACCTTATTAAGTGCTCTATAATCTATACATAGTCTCATAGAGCCATCTTTCTTTTTAACTAGGAGCATTGGCGATGCCCATGGTGAGTTACTAGGTTTGATGAAGCCTTTATCTAAATAATCCTGCAATTGCTTCTCAACCTCCTCATGCTGAGTAACACTAAGTCTATAAGGTGGTCTACAAATAGGGTTAGTGTTAGTAACAACCTCTATGGCATGGTCAATGTCCCCTCTCTCAGGTGGTAGCCCTCTAGGTAAGTCAGTGGGAAAAACATCTCTGAATTCAAACATAAGATCCTTAAAACTTTTAACTACACACTCTTGCAAAAAAGAATAGTAGAAAGTCCTGTTCATATTTACATTCAAAGCATGAAAATATACATCAGATGAGCTGTCTATACAATGCTCCATATCATGACTATACAATAAAAACATATCCTGTACATGCTGTGAACAACAGAGACTATACAACTCTAATGATGAGATGAGAGGTGCACTAGGTACATCTCTCTCTCCCTGAATATAAACTGTACTTCCATTCTTTTCAAACTCGAGTGTGTTATTTTGATAGCTGCGTTTAAGTGTATCTCCCAACCCCCATAGCCACTCTCTTCCTAAGACTAGATCTGTCCTCTCCATGTTCATAATTTGGAAGTCCATATGATCTGTATAATCCTGCATCTTGACTTCCAAATTGGATACCATCGTATCCCATATTCTTTTATCTTGCCCTTGCATCATAGATACAATGTATTTATGTGCACTAGGCTGTTGGGGAATCTTCAATTTCTTGACCAAAGCATAGTTAATGAAATTATGAGTGGCAGAGTCATCTATCATGACTCGCACCCTGGTCCCGTATACACTACCATGTAGCTTGACCAAGTCATGTGGTCCAAACTGCGGTGACCACAATGACTGAGTCAAACAACACGTGTGCTCTATATCCTCATGCATCACCTCCACTCCCTTGCAGCTAGAGCTGCCATGAATGGGAAGGGTCTGCACTAGGTGGACCGCCTTTTTGCCCCTTTCAGGAGCCGTACTAGACTCTGGTCCTTTCTTCTTTTCTTCCCCCTTCTTGAGTGGACAGTTCCACTGCGAGTGGCTAGGGGATAGGCACCTAAAACACAGGTTCTCTCTTTTGGCCTTCTCAAACTGGTCTGTGGATAGCTTAGGCCCTTGTGATCTTTGTTTTTTAATAAAAACCTTGTTTTTCCCAAAAGGCAACTTTTTCTTAAATTTAGTGGTGCTAAGAGGTTTAAGGGGCTGATCCGTCTCCATAGGAGTATACTGAGGACGGTTATGGTCCTCATATATCTGTGCATATTTGATCGCCTCCTCAAACGTCTTAGGCGCATTCCTCCTGACTTCCCTCTTTATGGCTTTATCCAAGCCCCTAACAAACCCTCTGGTCTTCTGAAAATCATCTAGACCCTTAAGCTTCAAAGTGATCTCTCTATAGTGAGATAGATAAACTGAAAGAGGCCTGCCTCTTTGAGTAATTCTATCCCACTCATCCCAATTTCTCTCCTCTTCATTTTCAGGAAGAAACTCTTTTAGGAAAAGAGTCTCAAAGTGAGTCCAGTCACTAGGGATAGAGTTCGCCTCCTTAAGACTCATCCACCACTTATAAGCACGCGGGCCGAGGGAGAGACTCACCTCTAGCACACGATACTCAGGTGGGGTGCCCTTCAATTGATGCAAATCCTGCCACTTTTGTAAAAAAGTGTAGATTGCATCTTTATTCCTGTCTCGGTCATCCCCCGTGAAGGTAGGTGGCTTTAAGTCTTTCAGGAGGGGAGCTTCCCTAGAGCTCTCTCCTTTATATTTACTAGGAAGAGAAGTCTCTTTCCTAGTAACCTCTAGAGGAATGGTAGGAGTCTCTCTTTCCTTCCTAGCTAGGAAAGAAGTGACACTAGTCTCAAGGGAGATCATTTGAGACTTAAGTTGGTGTATAAGAGATGTAATGCTACCCAAATCTTTCTGTAACTTAAGGGTTTGCTCCTTTAAGTCAATGAATTGGTCACAAGTGACAAATTCATCTATAAGCTCTTCATAAGTGTACTCTTGCTGTGAAGGCTCTTTTTCTTCTATATTCTCTTCTATTTCTTGTCCTAACTCTACTTCTTCCATCCTAGCATCTTGATCCTCTAGTTGCTCTCTAGGTGGAGAAGTGGTCTCAACTACTTGTTTGCCTTTATTTTCCATGTTTAAGTACCCTTCCCCCGTTTGCTAACTAGAGAGTATGAAAATGAATGGAAGTAGAGTTAAAATATGCAAGAAGAAGAGAGGTATAACACAAGAGCACTTCCCTGATACAAAGTAATGTTGCGGAAGCTAAATCCAGGTGGTCCTTGATGCTTCAAGCCGCTGATTTTAAGTCCTCGCCAGTCCCAAAAGAAAATTGGAAATGTCCGCTTGGTCCGGGGAGGTTCTAGACACCATAAACCATCCAAAATAACACCAAAAGAGCGTAGGAAAAGCCTCAAACGGGCAAACTGAATGCAACTGAACAATTTCAGAAATTTTCCAATCCTCGCCAGTCCACAAAGTGTTGTCCAGCACCTGCACTTCAAAAATTTGAGACAATCCCAAGTGAAAAAATTGGATTTGGAGTCCGGAAGAAGAAAAACTAGGCCCGGAAGTGGTCGCCTAGTTCCTGCTGAAGCGCTGCAGAGAGATTTTGGTAGGGCAAATCTCTTCCAAATCCAACACCGATGGTCTCTGAGCGAAGCTTGAAAGCGTAGCTTCGAAACGTGACCAAGATTTTGAAAATCCGATATGGTATGAAGAAGATATGGTCCGGAGAAGTGAGGTATGTCACCGGTGGGAGGTGAAAGACTTCATCTTCATGAATAGATAGGTTTGGAAAGCTCAAAACTGAGGAATGAAGGCTTCTTTCACCAAACCAACACCCCCATCCCATAACCACAGCCCATAATACATATATCCCTCATAATTCTTACAAAATATTGATCTAGATCATAGATTTGTAGCTCCAAAGTTTGGGGAAAAACTCGAAATCTTCTCCTATCCAAAGCTTATTGCTACTATTTTCGAAAAAAACTCAGAGTTCACCTTCGATGGATCAAGTTATCCCACATGAGCTCGCTGCAGGCGGAGGAGAAGCCTATAAAACCAAGAGCATAAGATGCTCTCTTTCACCTTGGAGTGGGGAGGGAGGAGCAAAGCTCCCCCTCGTGGGCTGGCGGACGCCTTCGGCCTCTGCGTGACTCTCTGCGCCTGTGGGCCTTCTCTGATCGCGGGCCGCCTGTGGGCCGTCGGTTCTTGATGATGGTTGTCCCGTTCGCCGTCTGGCTCCGATACCAATGTTAGACGCCAGCTCCGATGAGCTCCCCAATTTTGGGACTGTACCTGCACGCCAATCGATGATCCTCTGACAGTGATGTGCACACGGAGATCGAAGAATTCCTTGCCGCCCAGCCGCGTGATGAGTTCTATGATTACCCTCTCTCTCTCTACCCAAAATGGGTCAATGGTCAAGGTTTCACTCATGAGTGCCACTTGTCACTCATGTGAGCATCATACTCTATATGAATAAGAGGAGGGTCATACCTCTAAATACTATTCATATAGGATACTCCATGTGACAGCTCCCTTGTATATGCTTCTCCTTTGTTGATGGACCCACGTTGTAAACCCACAAACTGTCTACTGACACTCAAGGAGTTTCTCATGAAAAGAGATATAAGCTTATCTGTTTGCACATGATTTAAATCAAATAGGTTTTTCTCCTGTGAATAATTCACATAATTCGCTGCTAATGCTCCCTTGTATATGCTTCTCCTTTGTTGATGGGCCCACGTTGTAAACCCACAACCTTTCTACTGACACTCAACGATTTTCTAATGAAAAGAGATATAAGCTTATCTGTCCGCACATGAATTAACTCAAATAGGTTTTTCTCCTGTGAATAATTCACATAATTCGCTGCTAATGCTCCCTTGTATATGCTTCTCCTTTGTTGATGGGCCCACATTGTAAACCCACAACCTGTCTACTGACACTCAACGAGTTTCTCATGAAAAGAGATATAAGCTTATATGTTTGCACATGAATTAATTGATCAAATAGGTTTTTCTCCTGTGAATAATTGACATACTTTGTTGCTAATGCTCCCTTGTATATTCTTCTCCTTTGTTGATGGACCCACGTTGTAAACCCACAACCTGTCTACTGACACTCAACGAGCCTACATGAAAAGAGATATAAGCTTATCTATCGCACATGAATTAACTCAAATAGGATTTTCTCCTGTGAATAATTCACATAATTCGCTGCTAATGCTCCCTTGTATATGCTTTTTGTCAATGGTGCACACTTACATCTTACCCGTATGTGTGCCTACATGTAAACAAAACCTCATTACACCTCAAAAAGTGATCTAATGTAATATCAGAGATTATTAAATCCAAGCAAAGAACCTGAGCTGAAAAACGTGTCTTTTGCTTCCCATCAGTCCAGGCATATGGATTGATGTTCATCTCTCCATAGCTATCTGCCTCAGAAATACCATGCAAATTTTTATCAATGTAATTAAAAAAAAATAGTGGCATCCCTGGTCGGACATTCTTTACAAAGATTATATGAGAAGCTCGAAGGCCTGGACATGCACAAAAGCTAATGATCAAGCTATTGTTCATGCATATGGTTTAAAGGGAGAGACGTATATCTGTGACAGAAAGTAAGAGGTGGTATAAAGTATACCAAACAGAAGCTATGTGACACATTCATTGTAAGTCGCATGGTCACAGCCAAAAATCACAACAGCAAGCTCCTCCGCCGAAAGGTTCAAGAACGGGAGCGGTGATGAAGGAGAATGGCTAGCCCAAGAGGAAGGAGAATGAAGGCCTTTGTATGTTTCGGTCTTACGTCCAGCTCCCATGACAGAAGCACTTTGCTGGCGATGAGACTTGTAAGAGTAATTTTAGAGTTTGTTGGAAAACGTTAATTACAAATTTATGTAATGAGATCATATGCTACGTGTGTATTAATTACAATAATACTTTCATAATAATATTTTTTATAAATGAAGGCATTCTATGGGTAGAATATTGACACCAATGGATGAAGATATGAAAGATATTGACACCAGCATTCACGAGTTCACTGTCAAGGATGTAGCTGACAATGATGTGGATAGCAATCTGTGGAGCATGCATAAGAGCAAGGCTAAGTGGTTCAGGATCTTGGGTGTTCTGTCGGGTATGATCGCCGTTGGGAGGTGGTTTTCTCATATTTGCAGATGGAAGAACCCTATCACCACAATTCTCGTCCATTTCCTCTTCGCTGCTAATGCTCCCTTGTATATGCTTTCTGTCAATGGTGCACACTGACATCTCACCCGTATGCGTGCCTACATGTAAACAAAACCTCATTACACCTCAAACAGTGATCTAATGTAATATCAGAGATTATTAAATCTAAGCAAAGAACCTGAGCTGAAAAATGTGTCTTCTGCTTCCCATCAGTCCAGGCATATGGATTGATGTTCATCTCTCCATAGCTATCTGCCTCAGAAATACCATGCAACTTTTTATCAATGTAATTAAACAAAAATAGTGGCATCCTTGGTCGGACATTCTTTACAAAGATGATATGAGAAGCTCGAAGGCCTGGACATGCACAAAAGCTAATGATCAAGCTATTGTTCATGCATATGGTTTAAAGGGAGAGACGTATATCTGTGATAGAAAGTAAGAGGATAGATAAAGTATACCAAACAAAAGCTGTGTGTCGCATTCATTGTAAGTGGCATGGTCACAGCCAAAAATCACAGCAGCAAGCTCCTCGGTCGGAAGGTTCAAGAACGGGAGCGGTGATGAAGGAGAATGGCTAGCCCAAGAGGAAGGAGAATGAAGGCCTTTGTATGTTTCGGTCTTACGTCCAGCTCCCATGACAAAAGCACTTTGCTGGCAATGAGACTTGTAAGAGTAATTTTAGAGTTTGTTGGAAAACGTTAATTACAAATTTATGTAATGAGATCATATGCTACGTGTGTATTAATTACAATAATACTTTCATAATAATATTTTTTATGAATGAAGGCATTCTATGGGTAGAATATTGACACCAATGGATGAAGATATGAAAGATATTGACACTAGCATTCACGAGTTCACTATCAAGGATGTAGTTGACAATGATGTGGATAGCAATCTGTGGAGCATGCGCAAGAGCAAGGCTAAGTGGTTCAGGATCTTGGGTGTTCTGTCGGGTATGATCGCCGTTGGGAGGTGGTTTTCTGATATTTGCAGATGGAAGAACCCTATCACCATAGTTTTCGTCCATTTCCTCTTCCTCTACATGTTCCTGATCGGAGCTTGGCATTACAAATTTTGCCCACGCCTACCACCCCATATGGATCCTCGTCTCTCACACACAGAGGCTGTCGAACCTGATGAGCTAGACGAGGAGTTCGACAATAGATCCCAAGGTGAATAAATGAAGAGAGTTCTTGTACCTTTCGCTATTGTGCATATGGATGATTCCAAGGGTGAATTAATGAAGAGAGTTCTTGAATATCAAACATCATATTCATACTAGCTAATGACACCCAATATGTTGTTTTTTTTTATTTCAATATTTTTAAAAATTCTCTTTGGAGTTCTCCAAATATCATGTCACCTATATCCATGTAAGCAACTACTCATGAATTATGAACCACTCTAGTAAATTGTGGATGATTGAAATCTTAACCAATAATATCGCAATAAATATACCGATGCAAAGTTGCATGTATGTAGTGTTGTTTTCTCCCTTCTTTCGTTCATGTTGTATTCTTAAGATGTAGATATATAGATGTTGGCAAACTTGAATTTCTATAACATTTCAAGAACAAGAGTCAACAATTAGGAGAACAAGAGAGAGAGTCAACAAAGAGAGAGAGAGACAGAGAGAGAGAGAGAATGCAAAGCAAAAAAGATGTAGAAAGAGAGAAACAAAGACCTGCATATACTTGCTTTAGCTCGTAAGCGCAGCGCAACTGCGAACATTGGAGAGCTCTTCGACCAGATGCGTGAAAATACCGATCGAAGAGCCTCCAACGTTTTAATTTTCTTTCGTCAACAAACCGTCGTGTAAGCGATGCTAGTGTGTCGCATAAACGACGTCAAAAAAGTGTCGCTTAAGCGACGCTCTTTGGAACCGTCGTGTTAGCGACGCTACAGGTGAGCGTCGCAGGTCCCGTCGCAGTACAAGTTGCAAAACGCGTCGTTCACCTCGTCGTTTAATCGAGGGTCCATGCACGACGCTCATTATGATGCATTGTGCAATTTTATAGCGACGAATTTGTGTCGCCTTAACCATCGCTATATGCCCATATTCCTTGTAGTGGGAGAGTAAGGCGAACGAAGCCATATAGCACAAATTGAAAGTCCGTTCGACTTTACATGATACCATAAATACTATGTTGAAAACTCAATTTACAGTCATGCCCACTTTACATGATACGATAAATACTATGATAGAGTTGACCTTAGAACCAGCAAAGAAGAAATTGAGTGATGAAATTGTAAAGATGAACCAAAGATATGAATTTTGGTCCAAACAAAGACAAGAATTAGAACTAGGTAGATGTAAGCATGAAAGGAGAGAGAGCCCTGGTTTGTCTATAAATCCTTCATCTCAAAAACATTATAATGATTTTAGACAATCTAGGTCTACATTAAGAACATCAAATAGGATTCAAACACAACCTTTGCAGTGTTTTTGGTGTGATCAGTATGGTCATACATTTTGGACTTGTAGGGCATATGAAGATGCAAGAAGATGAAAACTAGTGATTGAAAATGAGAGAAAAAATTGTAATTATCAAGATTTATTACCTTTACAATTAAATCTAGGAAGGTGTGGAATGAAGGAATTCATAAAGGAGATCCAAACCAAACCAAATCCAATAAATTCATATGAAAAAATTCAAAAATTTATGAAACTTAACATACATATAAACATCAAAACAAATGATCAAATAAGTGAGAGGACATTTGAAAGAGAACATGAACTAATAAAAGAAATCAAAAGTAGTACAACCAAGGAGAAAAATCAAAATTTTGAACCAATTATGGAAGAACATTTGAATATAAAGCAAAGTGAATTTGATCATGAAATACAAGTAGGATCAAGGAAACTTGAAAATTTCAAGCTTTCATTTGATCCAATGCTTCTTGCCAATGAGAAATTTTTTGATAAAAAAAGTTATAGAATTACAAAGTCAAATTAACAAACATGACAACAATCAAATTAAACAAGAAGGAATTAAACAAGAAGAGACCAAAAAAATACTATGAATAGAAATTGTGAAAAACAAACAAATGAAATAGAGAAATAACTTCTTGATGATATTATTAAACAAACTGAGAACATTGTGAACATAAATTCAAAAAAAAAATCAAAACCTTTAAAATTGAACAAGAAAACTAAGAATTTATCATTGCAGAAAATAGAAGAAATGATTAAAACAACAACTTGAAGATGAATTAAATTATGAACAAATACAGGAATTTAACTATTACATTATGAGACAAATCAAGAGTTATTTTTTCTTTTGTCCTTTGAATATGAAACATTTTGATAAACAAAAAAAAAGGAGTTTTCTTTTTACAAAATACTTACTATTTTACAAAGCTATTTTAGAGATGAGAAAGATGAAAAATGATAAGAATACAAAAACACAAAGTTTAAAGCCAGGTAAAAGGATTAAGCTAATCAAAAGAAGGTCAAGCAACGACTATGAGTTAGATGAAGAACTTCTTGGACAACGATGATGAAGATAAAGCATGATGTTAATCAGGTGAAAAAATTCTAATTTTTCTTTATTTTGAATAAAAAATGTCTTTTTCATGCATTTCATGGTTAGGAATTTACATGTTATTGGTATAAAAGGAAAATTAAAATTATGTAAATAAAGAATTAGCAATCAAAGTAGGGATGTGTATGTGAGTTAAAGGTAAGGGTTAGGGAACTTATGATTTTTTATGAGGATAGGACAAGGGAAAACTTCACTTGCAACTCTAAGTAGAAAAAGATTTATTTTACACAAGTAGGCTTGCTTAATTTCTAAAACATTTAGCCAATGAGATCCTAGTTCTGACTATAGCATGCTTCTAGAACCTCAGCTCTGAATAGGGATTAAGCCTTTCCTCTTTAACAAAAAAGTTGCAACGAAGAAAGAGAAAAGATAAATACATAAACCAGAACATTGATGGTTGCTATGACATGATAAAAAAAGAAAAATGAGAAAAAGAAAGAAAAAGAAAAAAGAAAAACAAAGAAAAAGATAAGGAAAAGTTATCATGATTCAATTGTGGTCTCCAAACCACCCACAAAATGTATTTCCTAGCTATATGAGGGGGATCTCTGCTATAGAAGAATTAGTTAGATGTATCTTGTAGTGAGTGGCTAAGAGATAAAGGATGGAAAACTTATTTAAAATAAATATTACTTTGAACAGGAATAATGGAACAATCAATACCACGACTATGTTAAAGGATTTTTCTATACCTTGTATTTAAATTTCATGCATTGAATGAAATGGTTTCCAATTCAAATTTGCATAATTTTAAAAAATTTCTTTGTTATGAGAATCTTAACTTGAATTAAGAAGCATTTTTATCATATTAATTAAAGTCACTTAATCAGGTTTTCCAAAAGAATTTTATGGCACTTCCCATGATCTATAGGTTGGCCCATCGTGACGATGTGCAGGTTTGGTGGGGGCAGATATCAGAAGGATTTCATCCTTCGAATCGACATACAGGAAATTTAAGAAATGTTTGTTTTCATATTGGTTCTCTCTAAACTCTCAAAAACACCTTTGATATGATTTGTTGATTCGACCCCTCTCTCTCGAGTACCTTTAGGTAGAAAAAAAAATAAAGATATCCGTTGCTTAGGAATATCACCATGTGATCCTTTATGATCAATTAAACCCTCTATATCAACCCTAAAATATGTGAACATGCTCTATGCCTAAGTGTAGATATATGCATTCATGATTGATATCTAGGAAGAAGTTATTGTAATGTGCCTATGCATGTGCCATTGCATGTGTATGTGAGGAATGGTATGTGGTTATTCATATCTAAGAAAAGCACCTAACCTTGTACGCCTATGTTAATTCATTATACTCATATCATTCTAAATATCTATATATAGTCATGCTTAGGTATTTTTTTATTTATGTATAATTTTTATGTTCCTCTAAAACGGAATAGGGTTATAAGAATATGATTATATTAACATATAACTATATATTAAGTATAAAACTAAAGTTAATTTAATATACTATGAAAACATTTATAACTAAAACATCTTATACAAATATAGTCTATGTGCTTGATTTCAATATGAGCTAAAATACTGAATTTAATAAGTACAATAAATTGACATGGAAAGTGAAATAAAAGAAAAATAAGTAAAAATACATACGTGGATAAAGTGTGGTGTGCATAAAAGTAGATAAAAAACTAATATATGTATATGGTGTGCATGGGAGCGCATAAAAAAGAGTGGTGAGTGTGCATATGCATAAGAAAAGTATATAAAGATATGGAAAGCATAGGTGTGCATGTGAGCTTCTATATATATCAATATTGTGTGAGTGGTTTGTTAATATGTTTTTCAAAGCATTGAAGAGTACTTGATAATGATAAAAACTATGAATGGGAAGGTGGAGAGTAATGTAGCGGATGCCGATTAAAGCTGCAATTGTTCAAATCCTTCTATCTAGAATCTCATGCATATGAGATTTTTTTTACTTATCTTAGAAAATTATCTCAGAACATTGATAATTACCTTTGCATTCTTACTTATAGTTGTATAAGGATATTTTATTGAAGTAGTTTACATTCATTAGGATTAACAAGAAAACAATTTTACTTAATCCACATCAAAGATTACGCAATTAGTGAACCACTTGATCAATCGTTAATTTATATTGTTTTATATTTGTTTCTGATGTTTGGGAGTACTAAGTCTATGAATGAGAATACTATTTCTTCATCTTTTATTTTTGAGTTTTTATTACCTCTAGCTATAAGTAATACCATTCAATCTAAGTAGAATGTACCTAATTTAGAACGAGAAGAAGATGAATTCATAAAATATTGCATTACTAATGAGACCTTATTCTCTCAATCATATGAGTATGGTATGTCTAGGTATCAAGATGCACAACCATATGGTCAATAGTTTAATAGGTTGATCTTAGATATTTTATAGCTTAGACCATTAGACCATAGATAAACACTTCTCACAACACTGAATCACGTCTTACATCCTAAAGCATACGACAAAACACCCCGCATGTAGTCACATAGTGAGGCCATACCAAATTTCATTCTAATCTACCCGTTCGTCTCCATTCACACCCCTCGACAATGTAACCTAGATGGATTTACTCCATCCATAGCTAGGCTTAGACGTATGTCCCAAGGCTCTCTAGCAAACTCTAGCCACTTACTATCAATGTGTTTCCAAACATTAGAATTAGCAAGCACTTGCACTACACCATTTGCAGACCTGCTCTTTATTTGCCATGTTATTAATTGAGCTATGGATTTGCATTTGAACATGCTCTTAATTCTTCAAATGATAGGAAAGTGGCGAAGAACCTTTCTGGGGACTGATTCACCTACAAGGTCTTCTCTAAACTTGCTTGCTCCACACTTCGGACATATGTGGAGATGCTCATACACGTTGTGAAAGAGAATGCACTCATTCGGACAAGCATGAATCTTTGTGTAGTCCACTCCAATGGAATATAAAAGTTTTTTGCATCTCCATGTATTGGAGGCATGTCATTGCCATCTGGCAAAAATTTGTTTTTCAGAAGCCTCCGAGCAATAAGCAATTACAATTACATTAGTATATGAACTTATTAATCAACAATGAAAGTTTATTTCAAATCAACTTACCTGAACAATTCGCAGACACTACTACCTGACCATCCATAAATGGATTGAAGATTGAGCATGGTGTGAGACGCACATAGTATAGATATATTTGCCCAAATTTATAGCGGTAAACAGGCTAGTCTTCACATGTTCTCATGTTCTTTGTTAGCTCTTGAGCGTGGAAATTTTGGCGTGTCTATGGAACCTATGTCATCTTCTCCACCATCATGATATTCATCCATCTCATAAAATGCCTCGAGCATTTCTTCCATGTGTTCATTCTCTCTTATGCTACCAGTACCTTATACTTCTATCTCCCTCTTCATTTTCTTTTTTCCATAAGAGATAGATGGTGCGATGTCATTTGGGTCGAATTGCTCACCAAGGGAACCATGTAAATGGTAGCTTAGGTTTTCTACTCCACTTTTATCAAAGGATCCATATTCTCTAACATGTGTAGTACATATCTATCATTTCCAAAAAAATTTATACTTGAATCGAGTGCAAGGGAATGCCATTCTCTCCTCGAGATCCAAAGATGCCATCTCATACCATGTGGAGTTGTTAGGACATTTAATTATATATTCTAATTTAAATTCTAAAACTCTAATTTATCTTATTAAACATAAAATCCTATTTTTTATATATTTGATTATATATATATATATATATATATATATATATATATATATATATATATATATATATGTATGTGTGTGTGTGTGTGAATGTGTGCGTGCATGTGCGTGTGTATGTATGTATGTATGTATGTATGTATGTATGTATGTATGTATGTATGTATGTATGTATATATATATATATATATATATATATATATATATATATATATATATATATATATAACCTAAAACCCTATATTTTATATATTTAATTTTATATATATATATATATATATATATATATATATATATATATATATCCTAATTTCTTATATATTTCTATATATGTTTTATTATGTGTATGTAAAAAACCTAAAATGTTATTTTTTATATATTTATTCATATATATGAATAAACCCTAAAAATGATAAAGACCTATTTTTTACATATTTAATTATATATATTTTACATATTTATATTTTTTCCCTAATTATTACATACATTTAATTAGAGTATTAACATATTCTAATTTTTCCCTAATTTTTATATATATTTGATTATATATATATTAATATTAATCCTAAAACTTCATTGTTTAAATATTTTGTTATATATATTTAATTTAATTCAAAAACCCTATTTTCTTATATATTTGTATATATGTGTTTGTATGTGTATATGTTTGTATGTAAAAATACTAGAACCCTATTTTTTATATATTTAGTTATATATATATATATATATATATATATATATATATATATATATATATATATATATATATATATATATATATATATATATATATATATAAACCCTAAAAATCCTAAAAACCTATTTTATACATATTTAATTATATACATATTCCATATTCTGATTTTTTCCCTAATGTTTACATCCATTTAATTAAAATATTTACACATTCAAATTTTTTTCCTAATTTTTACATATATTTGATTATATAAATTATGTATGTGTATGCATATGTGTATATGTGTGTGTTTGTATGTATGTATGCATGTGCATGTGTGTATATGTGTGTGTATTTATGCATGCATATGCATGAGTATGTGTGTGTATGTATCTCTATCTCTCTCTTTATCTCTCTCTCTCTCTTTATCTCTCTCTCTCTCTTTCTCTCTCTCTCTTTATACTCTCTCTCTCTTTCAATTCTCTCTCTCTCTCTCTCTCTCTCTCTCTCTCTCTCTCTCTCTCTCTCTCTCTCTCTCTCTCTCTCTCTCTCTCTCTCTCTCTCTCTCTCTCTCTCTCTCTCTCTCTCTCTCTCTCTCTCTCTCTCTCTCTCTCTCTCTCTCTCTCTCTCTCTCTCTCTCTCTCTCTCTCCCCCTCTCTCTCTCAGTCTTTGTCAGTAGAGAACGAAACAATCACTTACATCAATGTAATTCTTCAGATCGCTATTGTCAAAGCCCAATCAACGTCATCCCTCATCAAATTCCAAAGAACTGATGCTAAAAAGTTGTTGCAAAACCAAGGAGAAGAGAAATTAGAAAAGAGAAAACATAGATAAAGAGAATGGGTGAAAAAGAATGCGCATCACTTACCAAGATGCCAGATCTAGAGAAGAGAGATGTGTGTGTAGAGAGAGAGATATGTGTGTGTGCACAAGATGATCACAATGCAGGTCGTGGATGCAAACTCGATAATATAGCAGTACTCAATTCAAAGCACGCACAAATGTTGACTTTTCATCCTCGGGTCTAGTTATGTTAAACAAACCATCGATATATGTGCCAATATAGCCATCAATATAGGCACTGGTATGAGCATCGGTAATTAAAGATATTTATCAATGCTCATATCGACACCTCTACCAATGCTATACTGGTGCATATATTGATGCTTATGCTAGTGCCTGTATTGGTGCCATGAATTTCCAATGCGTATAATGAACAATAATTTTTAATGCTTATATCAACAGACAAATGATCATCGATATGACTAACATGATCTTTTCAGGCATTTCCAATGGTCATACCGATGTTGAGGCATGACTGTTGGTATGGTCAACATTGGTATGCCACTCATATGTTGTAGTGAATGAGGCTCATGTTCCTTACCTCCAAAAACAGTTGGAGAATGAGCATATGAATGAAGGACATTCTATAAATAGTTTTTTGAAAAAGATCAAATATTTGAAAGAGAATTTGATTTCTCTAGATGAAGTCTTACTAGATAGTTCACTTGTGCAGTCTCTTCTTAATGCTCTTCTAGATTCACATCAGAGTTTTGCTTCTACTCTTTAGTGATAGTGAAAGGCAATCCAAATGCCTGAACATTTGAGGAACAAGTCTCGTTTTATTGTAGTAAGATCAATCTAGGCAAATTAGGTCCATGATGCATGTTGTGGATCAAGCTTTCTTCGCTAGTCAAAAGGGCAAGGTAAATAGAGCTCATCTACTAGTAAGCAAAAATTTCGTAATTTTGCACAATCAAAAAAGGGAAGACAAAAATGATTAAAAACCATAAAAGAAGAAATAGTTTACAATACTGTAAAGGAAATGAACATTTCATAAATAGTTGTCAAAAATTGGCCGCAAAAGAGGCAAAGAAGAAAGAAGCCAGAATAGTTGTTGTTGAGGCCTCTTCACCTAAAACAGAGTCTGCTAATCTTGTGTAGAATGAAGGGCATTTACTATTCTTTGTAGCTATGAACCATCTTCTCATGAATAGTGTATGTCTGTAGGAGGATCAGATGTTTGGTACTTTGACAGTGAGGCAACCAAACATATTGCCTCTTAGTGCAGTTTCTCTAGTTCACTTGAGTCTGCCCCTAGAGGGAATATTTTCACATGCACTAACAATTCCACTTATCTTGTAATGGGAGTCGATAAGATCATTTTGACAATTACTAATGGGTAGCTCTTTCACATTGTGAGATGCTTCTTTTGTGCCAAGGATCAAGAAAAATCTATTATTAGTTTTCGCACTAGCCAAGATCGGCTTGGTTCTCATATTTGTTGATGATAGATGTACAATTCATGATCTATCAAATGGTGATGTCATTATTGCTTTTGGTATTTTATGCATTGGGTTTTATAAGCTCATAGACTATGCAAAATTTATGAATGATTCAACATGTGCAGTACAAGATTCTCAAGCTATCTCATATGCAAAGCTTTGGCATTCATGCTTTGGTCATCTCAAGTATGCTAGTTTTCTATGCCTACAAAAATCTCAAATGGTATCATCTTTGGCCAAAATTGTGGAACCTTGTAAAAATTTTTGCAAAGGGTGTGTCTTGGGAAAAATGCAGCATTCCTCCTTCTTAAAAGATGGTTCAGTTAAGGCTACTAACAAATTTCATCTTGTTCATAGTGATGTCTATGGTCCTATGCATGCACCTCCTTTTGGGAACTACCTTTACATCATGATTTTTAATGATGATTTTTCTAGGCATGCATTGTTGCACCTATTGAAGGAAAATTTTAGAGTGTTTATGTGCTTCAAATAGTTTTTATTTGTGGCCAAAAAATTTTCAGCATGTACATTGGGCACCCTCCATTCTGATCGAGAGGGGAATATATGTCTTCTGATTTTAATGCATTTCTACCTAAAAGTGGGATAAAAGATCAGTGTGCAATGCCATATACACGTCAACAAAATGGATTTGTTGAAAGATATAACAATTCTCCCATGGATATGGCAAGGTGTATGGGCAAAAGTCAAGCTTTACCACATAGCTTCGAGCTTGAGGCTGTTATGTGTGTAACATATGTACTTAACAAGTGTCCCACCAAAGCATTGCACTCTATCACTCCATATGAGGCTTGGCATGGTCTCAAGCCATTAGTTGCTCATCTATTTGTTTTTGCTTGTCTGACATATGCATTAGTGCCTAAACAACAACACAAAAAATTAAATAATAAAGTAGTGAAATGTATTTTTTTCGGTACAATTCTAAAAGCAAAGCCTATCGTTTGTATCATCCACATATTAAAAACATTTAGGGTTACTCGTGATGTTGTTTTTGTGGAAGATGCAATTCAGCCATTACTTCCATGTGCTAATGAGACGTTTGTTATCTCAAAGATGTGTATGACACTTTTCTACCTCTTTTTATAGGTGGAGAGTCTAAGTGCTGGTCCAAATGAGGCAATTTCTTAGCCTTTATAGGATTCACATGATGGTGCAGATCATTTCATTTCTAATGCAGATTTACATGATGCACTTGTTGATGAGATTGGTGATATAGAGGAGGCAAAAGCTATGCCTAAATAGGTCGTGTAGACTTTGTGAGATAGCAAATTAAATGCACATTTGTTATATTGTACTTGTTCAAAATCTCATAGTGCTTCTTTTACATCAAATTGCTATGCAATGGCTGCCTCTAGTCTTTGTGATGAGAATGAGCTTGATTCTTTTGATTAAGCACCAAATTCAGAAAATTGGATGGTTGTTATGCAATAAGAATATGATGCTATTATGAAGAATGATACCTATTATTTATGTGATTTTGCCTTCAGCTAAAAAGCCCATTGGGACTAAATGGGTATACAAGCTAAAGTGTATGCCGAATGAAAGAGTTGACACGTATAAAGCTAGGCTTGTTGCAGAAGGTTATGTTCAAGAGAGAGGCATTGATTTTGATGAGATCTTTGCACCCACATGTCGAATGACCATTGTTCGTAGCATCTCTCCACTTGCAGCTCATCATGGTTGGTTGTTTTCCATCCTCGTGCTTTTGTGTAGAGAGGGGATTAAAAAAATTGTACATATTGAAAAAGGCAAAGTATGGTTTGAATAAAGAACCACATGCTTGGTATGAAAAGATATGTGCCTACTTGATTGCGCATGGTTTTGAGAATAGCCAACTAAGAGCACCTTATATGTTAAGCATGAAAATGATGTGCTTTTGATCATTTTTGTCTATGTTGATGACATATTGCTCACTGTACTTAATGAGAAGCATATGGCTAATTTTAAGGCTAATTCACATGCCTCTTTTGAGATGTAAAATTTGGGGCCATTGCATCATTATTTGGGCATTCAAGTTATCCCACGTGAGGGTGGAATGGCTTTGTGTCAGACAAAATATATTGACACATTATTGTAGCATTTTGGTTTCTTTAATTTTATGAGTTCCATAGGCATTGTCTTACTTTAGTGAAAGAATTAACTCTAGAAAGTAGCCCTCGTGCTTTCTTGTCTCATTTTCTTATGATTTTTCTCCTCTCTATCTAGAGGTGTAGTTAGGCTTTGATAATTCTATTTGTATCTGATTACATAACATTGTTTAGAATCTCATTATACTCATTTGTGTTGAATTCAAACATCATTTGGTCTCTCATATAGAGCCACAAAATGTTGTTAAAGTTTCAGGTTTGTCTACTCAGTTAATGGTAAGAAATTTCCAAGTTTGTGTACCTATGTGTCTACATGTAGGCAAAGAGTGTTGCAGACAGATACTTTGTCTTGAGGTGGATGGTTCTCACAACTTAAACATCCATTTTCATTTATTTTAATCTTCTTAACTAGTTCTTAGAGTCTAGATTATTTTGTAAATTTTCATTTTGATTTTCTACATAATTGGAGAGAAAACGTCTGAATGGTGAGCATATATCACTCTGTGTGGGCCTCATGGTAGGCAGCCATCTTTGATGTCATTTGGTATTGTTTTATAATAACCATTTAACTTTAAAAATAGGTGCAAAATACACTTAAGAATGCTAGTGGAAAAAAGTAATTTTAATGAGCATGACATATCCAAACTAAAGAAAGCTTTAGCTAGGATAAATATATGCATTTATTATTTTATAACGAACCACTCGTTGTGTTATTGAGTAGCATACAGTAATGTATTAAGAAGTTGAGAGTGTAGCTCTTTTCTTTTAACTTGCTACCATACACGTTAAAGTAAGGCCTCTTAAGCAATCATTGTTGGCCTTACGATAGTGATTTCATGTCTCCTTACATTTGAGCATTAACTATCAAATAAGGTATGATATAATGTGGTATTCGTCAAGCTTTACAAAACGCTATAGCTTTCATATTATTGGAAGCCGAACATGGAACATCCATATTCTTAAGAAACTTTCAATGTTGCACCTCTGTGCTAGTGATTATATAACAATCAAGATGTTTCATTTCCTTTTGTCTAATACAACTCAAATATCTAAAAGTGAAAATGATGATCGAAGCATCTAAGCTTCAAGTGAACAAAACTTACGTGCAGCCATGTCATTTCATTATATGGTTCATATGTCCCCTTGATTCACATCACGTAGTCAAGCATTCCATAGTATAGAAATGAACTTCTAATTAAGAATATTCTCAAACCTTACTTTTGGCATTCATTGTATTACAAAGACAAGACATTTCATCAATGTCAATAAGTTACTTATGAGCGTTTTTCAACTATTATTCAAGATTTCTTTAATTCAAGTCATGTGTATTTTCAAGAAATATTGGAACCAAAGTGGGCTTCCTCATTAATTTCACTTTTACATGGTTCTATGTGGATTTTTACATCTAACCATATCTGTGAAAAAAAGTGATAAGAAAGAGCATAGAATTATTGGTGGGTATCATTAGCCTAGACTGAGGAACACGTCCCTCAAAGACGTAAAGTACTATAAGGAAAAAATATAAGATTCACATTAGAATCTTAATCATATTACCTTGGACATCTTACACAATAGCCTCAACTTTTAACATTCAATTAGAGCATCCTATATACTTCATTGTATATAACATATTACAATTGCTAGTATACTTTTACTGAATTGATCTAAGAAAAAGCATACTATATTTAAGTAATAATTCTTTTATAGGATCTACCAAAAAGGTTGAATCTATCAAACTATACAATGGGGTTGCTGGCAAGGGTATCCAAGTGAAAGGGGTATGCTATAAGCCACAAAATATGTATGTATATGTATGTATGTATGTATGTATGTATGTATAAGTATGTATGTATGTATGTATGTATGTATGTACGTACGTATGTATGTACGTATGTACGTACGTACGTATGTATGTATGTATGTATGTATGTATGTACGTATGTACGTATGTACGTATGTACGTACATACGTACGTACGTACGTATGTATGTGCGTACGTATGTATGTGCGTACGTATGTATGTGCGTACGTATGTATGTACGTACGTATGTATGTGCATACGTATGTATGTGCATACGTATGTATGTGCGTACGTATGTATGTGCGTACGTATGTATGTGCGTACGTATGTATGTGCGTACGTATGTATGTGCGTACGTATGTATGTGCGTACGTATGTATGTGCGTACGTATGTATGTGCGTACGTATGTATGTACGTACGTATGTATGTACGTACATATGTATGTACGTACGTATGTATGTAAAATGCTAGAAGCAATAATGACATTGCCATTTGACAGATCATAAACTGTACATGTGTCATCAACAAATTTCACAACCAAGCCAATCTTGGCTAAAGTAGAAACTGATAAGAGATTTTTCTTCATCCCTGGCACAAACAAAGCATCTGATAAAGTGAAAGAACTACCATCAACAGTAGTCAAAATGATCTTACCAACTCCCATTACAGGATAGGAGGAGTTGTTGGTGCATGTAACACTATTTCCTAAAGGGGTAGGCTCGAGTGAAGAGAAGAAATTGTGCTGCGAGGTAATATGTTTGGTCACCCCACTATCAAAGTACCAAACATCTGAGTCTACTGCAGACATGCACTGCTCATGAGAAGATGGATCAAAACTGCAAACAATAGTAAATGATAATAAACATAATACTAGAGAAAATGTTAGAACAGGATCCTTCATATATAATCCCGCATAATCCCTGATATTATCAGTTCCAGTTCGTAAGCTAAACGAAGTGATACGAGCAAATGTTCCTACATTCACAAAGATATAAATAAATTTTCGACAACTCTTGATGACATGATCATTTGCATTACAATATGATTTTTGCTTCCTAGTAGAAGAGCTCCATTTACCTTTGTAAGACAATAGTTACACAATATAACACAGAAGCAATAGCAGAGAAGATAACAGATATAGGAGATTCTCAACAATTTTCTACTAGCAACAAGTACAAAGATGATGGCGTTGTCCACCCATGCGCTCTCAAGGTAGAGCTTAAACGGTGATCTAGACAACTCTAGACAGGGAGATACAAGGTAGAGGTATGCTGGCTCAACTCAACGTCTCAGGTAGTGCAGAAGTCATGTATATATAGGATCATTGGTGGCTTGTCGTGGATGGCTATACATGGGCGGTAGAGCGTGGGCGGCCACCACCCGTGTAATTGTCATACACGGCTTAGACCGATTGAACCAACCTAACAAATATAAATGAAATCTGACTCCGACAGGGAATATTCCATGGAATATTACCTTTACTATTGCATTGGGGGCGATGCCCCCGGACCCCCACCAAGGGCATGGGGCCAGCGCCAGGGGGCCCGCTGGCCCCCTTGGGCCCCCCAGCCGGGGCTGCTCACCGCTGCCCTGGACCCCACAATTGGGGACCCTGGCAACTCCCTTTCCTTAGAATACCTTACATGGTCCAATATGACCTTCATCCAACATGCAAGTTGGGATTCCCATCAATTGGGTAATGCACGCTTGGCTTCTCCTCATAAAGGGGGCCTTACAAAATGTGCATACAATCATGAGGGGTAGACATTGATCATATACTAACACCCCCCCTCAATGTTTACCGATGATAAATCAAGTAGGTCTCGGTCCTATGCCCATCTGTTGAAGATGCCTGTTGAGCTGCTCTCTTCCAAGTGCTTTAGTGAATATGTCAGCACAATTTGCCTTTGTTGGGCAATATTCTAGCTCCACAATTTCATCTTCAATTATCTCACGAATGTAATGGTACTGTACTTCTATGTGCTTGGTGCGAGCATGAAATACTGGGTTCTTTGCAATAGCCATACAACTTTGATTATCACACTTGAGTACAGTCCGCATATTTGATGGAAAGCCTAGATCTGCAAGAATTCTCCTTAACCAGACTGCCTCACAAGAAGCAAAACAAGCTGCTTTGTACTTTGCTTCAGTGGAGGAGAGTGCGAGAGTTGGTTGCTTCCTACTTACCCAAGAAAATATTCCTGAACCAAGTGAGAAACAATATCCAGAAACTGCAATGTACCTTGGAATTTGCATTCCAACATTCCAGTTAGGTTTGTTGGAAAACCTACTTAACACTCCAACAGCATAGCAAATGTCTGGACTAGTGTTGCACAGAAAAATAAGACTCCCAATGAGCTTCCTATACTTCTTAGCATCTACATCAGGCATGTTATCATCCATAGATAGCTTATGATTTACGTCCATAGGTGTGCTAGTTAGTTTGCAGTCCATCATTCCAAATGCCTTGAGAATTTCTCAAACTCAGTTCCCAAGCTGATCCGAGTTTGATTGATGAGTTCCTGATGATCTCCTGTAATGATCAAATCATATACATATACAATGACAACAACTAGCTTGCTATCCCTTTTCGTTACATACAAGTTAGCATCAGAAGTACTTCTTTCAAAACCCATATTTTTGAAAAAATTATCTATCCGTTGGTACCAAGCTCGTGGAGCTTGCTTAAGTCCATACAAAGATTTCTTCAACCTGCAAACTTTATTTTTTAAATTGGGCACCTCAAAACCTGGTGATTGAGATGTTGGGGTGGTCGACGTCTTCGGTAGTACCGCTTTTATACCTCTGATAGTAGTAAGCTTGCGGTACCACCCGTCTACCGCAGCAAAGACTCGAACCTTATCAAGCCTGCGAAAATTCGCTGTGCCACCGAATTAGTGTTAAACTACAGTGATGTTAGAACACCTCTATAAACAACAGTAGCTCACAAGGCTTCTGCCACTCAAACTCTATTAGACTGTGCTTTGAATTCTCTTGAAAATTCCACCAGAACTTCACCGGACTGTCACTGGACTGTCACTGAAATTTACCGGAATCTTACCGGAATGATCTTCAAATCTGTTCGTAATTGCTTCAAATGTTTATACGTGAAATAAGGAAGTGATGAGTGAACTTCCCTTACTGACAGAACTCTTCTTGAAGTTTAGAGAAAAAACTTCATCAGTTCAGAGTGCTATTTCCGGTCCGACTTTGTATTGTGTGTACATATCCATTTCACCAGAAACTTTGATCCGTATAAAGTAGAGACTTCTAGCTACAAGATAAGCTATGTCTCATACAAAACTCTATATTATTCTGTGAGATATACTTCATGGTTCTTCCCGAAAAACACATTTATTGAGTAAACCGTAAGTGACCAAAAGTACGTATACGATGAAACTGTAACTGTTAACTAACTTTAACCGTAACATAGAATATTCAAACTTCTACTCATATGAAGAATGCGCGCAGAGCTTCCACATGAACATGTGTTTTCTATTAGAGAAGATGTGTACAAACAAGCTTGGCCTCTTCTTGCTCAAGCTATAGAAACTCTCCTACACTGAGTAGTTTCTTATTACCATCTCTCTCAGATGAATACTTGACATTTCAGGTTTTTGTTATTCATCTTTACCTACGCGATCTATGGCGTCTTCTATACTACATACGCGATCTCTGGCGTCTTCTATCTCTCTCTCTATCTGTATATCTAGTATCTCTGCATCTCTACGCATCTGCTATATTTCATCTCACACTATTTCACTCGATTCTTGGTTGATATATATATAGTCTTCATTCTTCCACGCTCTTCTGCACCTTTCACTTTCGGTATGATCCACGATCCTTCTTTATGTGCGTTATGCGCACTCCCCTGTTCACTACTCTGTTACACGTCCTGTTCTCATATTTACAATTCTTGATTCGGTTTTCTGATTCTGCACGCTGTACAGTTTGGTCGTGCTTCTTTAATTTTGCTTCTCTTGTCTTTTTTACTTCCCCTTCTTTTTTTGTCTGGATGCCAAATTCGTGAGTGCTTCTTCAACAGCTCCCCCTCAATCACTTATTTGCATCTTCCGGTCTTCATATATCTTTCTTTCTTTTATACTTGCCTTTTCTTTGAATCTGTTTATCTTTGTTCCATCCAAACTCTTCGTCAGCATATCTGCAATCTGATCTTTTGTCGGAGTGTATACAATTTCTAACTCCTTCTCCATTACCTTTTCCCTCAGGAAATGATACTGAATCTCTATGTGTTTTGTTCTTGCGTGAAACACCGGATTTGTTGCAAGATATAGAGAGCTCATATTGTCTCCATCTATAATTGGTATACCTTGATCAATGCCCAAGCTTTTGAGCAAGGTTTGCATCCATATCACTTCTTTAGCTACTTCTACCAGTCCTTTGTATTCAGCTTCTGTTGATGATAAAGCCACTGTGTGATGTTTCTTTGAGCACCAGTTTACTAGCTTATCTCCTAGGTATATCATATACCCATGTGTTGATCTTCTGTCATCCTGGTTACCTGCCCAAGTCTGAGTCACTGTAGGCTCTCAAATTTATATCTGACGTATAAGGATAGTATAATCCTTCCTTAATAGTTCTCTTTATATATCTAAGAACTCTTTGACCTACAATCCAATGTGGGTCTTTCAGACAATGCATAAACTATGATAAAACTCCCACTGCATAACTCAAGTCAGGTCTCGTTAGTGTAGCATAAATCAAACTACCTACTAACGACTGATACTTTGTCATATCTTTGTAATCTGTGCCATCATATTTACTGAGTTTGTGATTGGCTTCAAGCGGTGTTGAAGCTTCTCTGCAATTCTGCATATCAAATTTCTTCAATATATTCAGAAGATACCTTTCTTGTGATACATATAGGCCGTGATCTGTATAAGTGACTTCCATCCAAGAAAGTATGACAACTTTCCTAGGTCACTGATCTTAAACTCCTTTTCAAGCAGTTTCTTCACCTCTGTGATTCCTGCATCTGAGGTACCTGTAATTATTATGTCGTCTACATAAATGCAAATGTAGATCATTCCTTCATCTGTTCTTTTAATGAGCAGACTTGCATCTTCCTTTGAACTTTGGTATCCAAGTTTCGTTTAGATACCTCATGAGTCTGTAGTTCCAAGCTCTTGGAGCTTGCTTTAGTCCATAAAGTTCTTTTCTTAACCTGCACACAAATTTTGGGTATTTGGAGCTTACAAACCCTTCACGCTGCTCCATGTAAACTTCATCTGATATATATCCGTTCAAAAATGCATTCTTAATGTCTAGCTGACTTAGCTTCCATCCTTTTGATGCTGCTATAGCAATCACTGTCCTTATGGTTGACATCTTTGCCACCGGACTAAACGTTTCGTCGTAATATATGCCATGCGTCTGAGCATAGCCTTTGACTACGAGTCTAGCCTTATATCTTGCTATCCTTCCATCTGCAAGCTTCTTTAATTTGTAAACCCATTTACTTCCAATTACTTTCTTACCATTTGGTTTAGAATGTTAGCAGCCGCCGGATTGGGAATATGTAACTGAATCTTGTTCGCACGAAGTTATATAAATCAAAAAGGTGCGCCAGTGACGGTTCCATGATGGATCACCAGACTGTCTGTCTGTGTGACTGAGCGGTCGTTACTATAATGTCTGTTGCTTAATCTCCAGTATTCTGAGTTTCATACTCGTCTCTTGTCTTGTCTGCCGTCGATATCTGTTTCTGTTGTTAACTTCATAGTCGTTCGAGAGTCACCAGACTTCCGTCTGAGTGATTGGTTTTGTAGCATTTCTGTGTGTTGAGTTGAGCATCCAGAGTATCTTGGCGACTTTCTGAGTGCTCTGTGTGTATCTGTGTTTCGGCTTATCGGTTGTCTGATGGTATTCATTGCGGTTGTGAGTCTCAACTAGTTCGTGCATCAGGCTGTTTCTTTTCTTGAAATGTTTGCAAACATGTGGCTAAGTTTGTGCAATCGTAATACTCTTCTAGTATCCGTGCTATCTTCAGTTGTCTGTAGTATCTGGGTTCAGGTTCCATACGGTAAAGTTTAAACTATAGTAAAGATTCCGTGGATTGCGTACTCAATCTTCAGTACGGTGTATCTGAACACTGGGATTCTTTGTGTTTCTGGATATTGGAAGGAGTGTGGTATCCATTCTTGAAGGCTAAACGATACCCTTGTTCTGGTATGTTCAGTAAGTTATGTGCAGATGCAACATAGCATCTTAGTGTATTCGGTACACGTGGTTGAGCTAAGACCGTGAACTGTAATATCTAAGTACGCCGATTTTGATAAAGTCTCAGCATTAGTATATTGCTGGGTGCGAGT